>ML817653.1:41231-64643 GCA_009831015.1 Picea engelmannii | reverse complement strand
ATATCGACCACATAATCCAATTAACCATTGCACAACCATTTACTTGTTAGCTAGGACAATTGTTAAGTCTTTTATGCATGTAGTATAGTGAATATGATAACTCCAAATTCTTCCCTTTTGCAATTGTTTCTTATTTCCTTCCCATTGTTTGCATGTAGTATAGTAAAAATGCATCATTGTATTCCTTTTCTTTGCACTTGTAGTACTTTTGCCTTCCTCGAAGACTGTCTTTCATGTGATTTCACTATCGTGTTTGTTGTGCAGGTGTGATAAGAACAAATGACATTAATGAATAGTATAAGCTGTAGTAACATGAAGAATCAACGTCTCAAAAGCTCAACTCATACCAATAACAACAATATCTCATCAACCATTTAAACCGTGTCGCACATCATCACAGCATAAAAAATGAGTAGATCTGATCTTCAATAGTTCAAGGGGGTCCCACCTACTACTTTTATTTAGTATTATAATAACAAGATTTAGCAACACTTTGCGGGCGAAACTACATTGACGTTTTTAATCCTCAACAAACTGACGACTCCACAGAGAAAATTTGTTTCCAACAGATTTAGAACTCAGAACTCATGGTTTCGCAGACCAAGAATAGCAGGTCAAGAAGATAAAAACTGGGATGATTATGCAACAGGGGGAAGTGATCAGATTTAATGGAAAGATGACCAGGAATTTGGGAATAATTCATGAAAAGTGTTAAGTATGAAAGGTTTTTACCACTGTATGCATAATCATTTGCTAGAATCTGCTCTCTAAGTTTTAAGGAGGAAAACTTTAGACTTGCTCTTAAAATCTCGATGGATGAAGAAATGGCAAGAAAAAGTGGGAGATAGTCGATTCTTCATAAGACAACAATGAAAAAATGTAACAATTTCAAGGGTCCTTCAGAGGAGAATCCTGACATCTGTGTAAGCTTGGTTGTTATTATCTAACAATGCTTTGCAGGAGTGTCACTGTGGAAAAATTAATTCGACACCCTATTTGACCAAAATGATTAAAGATAAGAAAAAAAAAACAAAGCATGACAGAAGTAAAACTACAGAAACTAAAACAACAATAATAAAAGACAGAAATGAAGCACAACAGGAAAAAAAATTAACTTAGAAAACATGAATCAAAGTACTATAAAGCAGAGAAAAGAAGCACAAAATTTGAAAGCAGAGCTAGGCTACTAGTATACAAAAATCCAATCAACATTATAACCCTTTCACGCTGGTCCTTCGCAATACTTCAAGCGATGATTGTTAGTGCTGTAGGAAAACCATTGTCTCTGTAATTCTTTTAAAATTTTTGAGTTAGTGTCCAAGACAAAAGTAATCTGGAAATGACCCAACACTTGAAATTCAGGTGTAATTATCGGCCCTTTGACGCATACAATTAAATCATCAAGATAAGCGTGGAGACTAACCAATTCATTGAAAGTTGCATG
The DNA here is from genome assembly GCA_009831015.1 of Picea engelmannii. Classification (NCBI taxonomy): domain Eukaryota; kingdom Viridiplantae; phylum Streptophyta; class Pinopsida; order Pinales; family Pinaceae; genus Picea; species Picea engelmannii. The sequence goes on along the minus strand of ML817653.1, from coordinate 63,199 downwards.
TATAGGCCTTTTAAAGGCCGTACTTGCATCAAATAAGCCAGAAGGTAGGCAATTGTAAGACATAGTATCACAATTTGTAGTAAGAGTGGTTTTGTGAAAATTTTCCCTTTCTACCTTGATTTTACTGTAACCAAACAAACTGTCAGGTAAGGGATTCAACTGTAACTCTACAACCTGTTGTAGAATCATTCTTGCATAGAGGGGGGGAGAAGGGTTTCTCATAATAGACTGACGGAGGGTGAGAATATGAACACAGGTTCTAGTATGATTTGTGATCTTTGAAGCAGGTACCCGATTTGGAACCCCTTCAAGATGGATTGAAAAAAACATTCCAACCCTTAAGAAATCTCTCAACCCCCTTCGAAAGGGTGCCTTCAGTGCATAATTAACAAGTTCTTGTTTTTTCCCAGCGAGCTTTAAAATATGTTGAACAAGACCAGGATCAAAACCACAAAGATCCTCATAAGACCAAGCATAAAACTTTTGAGATTCACCAAGTAGCTCGGTGGACCCCATCTCTTTTCTAGCAGAACATTGGACATTTATTTTAACATCCATTGAAGATTCAGGTGTCCTAATGTTCAAGAGGATGGTTTCAACCACCTTCTTTTGTAACTCCTTGTATTTCTATTTTTCTTTGTTTCCTACAACACTAAATGAAAACGAACTCTCAAGAGGAGTCAAGCCCTCAGGAATCTCATCATTTTCTGTGGATATAATCTCTTCGGGCTCAAGAGGTTCATTTTGAAGGACAACACAAATGCTCTCATCGTTAGGGATGACCTTCCAAGATCCTTCCTTTTCATGAACGTATGGGTGATGTAGAGATTGAAAAGCACAATCAGGCCTGTGAGGCAAGAGTTGTTGATTAGGAGAGGCTGCAAAGACAGCTAACCGCTCAACCATTGAATTCGACTACTTCTTAACATGAGTGATGTTGAAAGATAGAAGGTTTGAGACAAGTTCCCAAACAGTTTGGGAGTATCGTTGCATCAACTTGTTTCCAGGAGAGCATATCTTACGTATTAGGTTCACAACAAGCTCATAATTTCCAAAAACTGAAAGGTGACCACAACCAAGATTAAGTGCATTCTCAATGCCTAACAATAAAGCTTCAAATTCAACGACATTGTTTGTACAAGAAAACTCCAACCTGTATGACAGATTATGAATTTTTCCTACAGGGGAAACCAAGATAATACCAGCCCCGTTACCTTCGTTAGAGTGTGAACCATCAAAGTGCATGTGTCATAATTCATCATCTAGATCAATTCTTTCCAAAGGAATATTATCCTCTTCAACAAAGATGGAATACACTCCTAGGTCTTCTTCGATATAGTTTACTCTAGACTGCGGAACACTCTCTATGTAGGGTGAAATTCTTCCCTCTCTAACGACTATAATGTTCTTACCATTCCGAGGAATGGATAAATGTGTCCCGTCAAGTGAGAGGTACCCACCTGTTAGTGCTTTCCAATCTCTTCCCAAAATAATTGAGTAATTGCTTACAGACATATCAATCACCTGAATGCTGAGGGTTTTCCTTATCTCAGGATGGGCGCATAAAACCAAGGTTACATCCTTAATCTCACCTATGGTTGTTTGTTGTAGACTATTATAGGAGAGCATGCTTCAGGTGTTTTCATTTGTACAAGACACGCCTAGCTCTTCCATAATAATCTTCGACATCACACTTGGGCCCAAACCGCCATCAATGAGGCAACAATGGGCAATCTTATCCATGATATTTACATAAATATAAAAGGGGTTTTTTTTTACAGGGTATTTAAAGTTATGTACACCTACTTTATTTACAGAAGAATCCTCTTCGTCTACCTCTTCGGAAAGATTGGCTACAACGAAATATTTTCCTTCCATGAATTGTTTCAGATGCATCTGTTGTTCAGGGATGACAACCATGTCTAGGAGGGTTGCATCTGCTTTGATGTTGGCCAATTGATTCAAGATATTGTATTTGGAAGAGGGAGGAGGGGGAGTGATTCCTCGAATCTTAGGAATTTAAGGAACCTTGGGCACAACAACGGTTGAGGATGAGCTTGGGATAGAAGAACCGTGGGGAGGATCAAATTTTCCCTTGGGAGCATAGGATTTGTTTCTAGTATTGATAATCATGACATCCTCTAGCTCCACAAAGTCTAGGACAACGATAATAGCTTATGGTCTCTTACAAAAGATCTTATCTTTGGCACTCTTCTTTATCTCACATGTGGTTTCTTAGTGGTGTTCCTCGCAAAAGTTACACCAACTCCGAGGCAGGATAGCTTTAGGCTGAATTTTTTTTTCAACCAGATTTCTAAAGGGGGGTGCAGAAGAGGATGAGGCTCCAGGGGTGAGAGGGGAGACGATACTCTTCCACTCAAATGCTATCATACGGTTGTTCATATCTTGTACTAGATGTAAGAGAGAAAACATGTCTGTCTATCTAACTGATTCTCCCTGGGGAAGACCAGTTCTTTCAAGTTGTTCTTCATACTCTGCGCAAGTATGCAGAGCGGAACCGAGATTATCGATGGCCTTTTCTTCAAGCCTATGACAGTAGGGAGAAGGAAATGCATTGTAGTAATGCATGAAAGTGGCTTGGTTCTGAGGGTGGATAAGTTCGGGGATTTGATTGTACAACTTGGTGAAACACAAGTTGAAAGACTTGATGGTCTCACCATCTTTATAAGTGACGTTATTGTATTCCCTTAACTTCTCGGCGGGGCTTTTGGATTGCCCATAAGTGGATTGGAACCAATAGATTAACTCCTCCCAAGTAGACAAGATCTTAGGAGAAAGATCAAAGAAATCGGTTGTAGCCTTCCCTTCCAAGGAATTGACAAACAAGCACATGCAGGTGTCATTGTCGTTGCCTCCTATGTTATGACAAGCATTAGAAAATGCCACTAGGTGTTCGTTAGTACTGACATTGTTATTTCTTGAAAAATTAGGAAAATGCTCTTTAAACTTCGGAAGTGAGTGAGTAGCAGGTGCTAGGTTAAGAGGAGAAGACACGTGCCACGATGTGGTTGTGGCATCCTCTTCGAACTGAAAAAGCCCATACTTGTTAATGACTTTGGTGGGGTTTGCAGTAGATTGGACAAGGATGTAGTGGTTGTACAAGCTACCAATCACCGATGACGATGAATATTGGGAAGATGGAGCACTTCAAGTGCCACCAGAGCCACCACTAGATGCCATGTTGTGGATGATAGATGAGGGAAAGACAGACGAGCTAAATGAATCAGATAAAGTTCTCCTTAGAGCACTTTGTTGGGCAGATAACACAACGTTTCTTCTTTCTATTTCAGCAATAGGATTGATTTTGGGTGACAAGCCTCTTCTTCTTCTAGAAGCACAAGAGTCTAAGGACATGAAAGAAAGGCCAAGGCTCGAAGAAACAAAATTTTATTGTTGATTTATAGGTTGTCTACGTCTAGCCTCCAACTATTCTTGAGCACTAATATCTCGTTCAACTACTGCCCAAGAATGGTTAAGTTCGGCACGGGTATTGGTTGTTGGGCCTGTGAAATGATCAGTTTTATGACGTTAATTAGATACTTTTGCCGAATGTATATATGCATTTTCATGCTTCGAAGAAGTTTTTGAAGGGATTTTGTGCTAAAACGCTATGATCCACACTAGGTATGCATAATTCATGTTTTATGATGATCTTGATTATAATTCAGTATGTTTTTATGTTTCCAGGGATCTAACTCGCATTTTTTGGTGTCACAGGGAAAAATCGCAGCATGTTTTTTCTTCCGGCACTCAGTCCGGTACTCCATCCAGTACTCAATCCGGTACTCGGTCCAGCACTCGGTCCGACACTCCATCCTGCACAAAAATGATGGGTGATTTGGCGGTTATGGTATTGGCAGCCAGTGATGGGCGAATCAGGAACATGGGTTTTTCTCATGTTTTCCCCCTCCAGCTACTGTACTCTTGCCAACTCAATTTGGGTTGTTAAGTTGGGCGATTATTGGCTCGCTTTGTTTCGGCAGTTAGGGCATCATTAATGTAATTTACTATTTTTAGAAGAGGTTCGACCCTCCAGTGGTCGACCTCTTAGTCTGTAAAGATTATAAATACCATCGTAGTGGTCATACAATAGTTAAGAAGTTTAGGAAGTCATGTATTAGAGAGAAAAGACAATTTCCCTTTGTTTTTCCATTTTCATTTTGCCAGAATTGTGTAAGACTGGGTTTTTAGTTTTAATGACGAATTTGTGTTGTTGAAGATTGTGGTATGCATTTGAAGAGTGACCACGACTTGCTGGGGGGCTCACCTACAGTCTGGGTAACTGTTCTATCATTTTATTTATGAATTACATAGCATAAATGTCTTTTTGTTTTATTCCATGTACATGAAATGTTATTTTACTTCTTTGTTATTTAATTTGTTGTTTATGATTTAATTGTTTTAATTTAGTTTTGCAGGTTGTTCTGAAAAATATTGTCAATATGTACTGACTTTGTAGTTAGTGGAAGCAAGCTTTCAGATTTAGAGACTAACCCCATGTGTAATTAGATGGTAGATTAGACTCTTTTTATGTTGATACAAAGTTTAAAACCAAGTTTAAAATAAAAGTTAAAACAAAGTTTTAGAACATAATTTTATTTCATGTTTTCTTTAACAAGGCTTCGGTGGATGGATAGTGTTAGCTTTAGTTTTTATTTGTAGATTGCTTATTCAACTATTATTCAGTATTTGCTTAACTAGTTGTCAATTATTTTTCTCATTAGTTTACTTGCCATATGTTAGAATAGTGTTTAATTTATGTTTATAAGCATTTCTCTTTTTTTGCAATTTGAATTGTTAAGATATAACTAATTTAGTTTACTTCATGCAATTCCCTTCTTAGATTTAGGTTGCAATTTCAATTTGTAGTTAATGATTGAATTTAGTTATGAGTTTGCTTACGTAGTATAGATTGCAATTGAATTTCATAGCATAATCTCTTTATAACTGTTGATGATTAATGCATGAGTAATAGTCACATGGATATGCATGATAATTGATGATTGTTTTCATAATGGATAAGTTCTCATTGGATTGCCTAATTCACACTTTTCACTTTGCTATTGAAGTCAATATTGAGTTTATCCCTCTTGAATTATCTTTTGTTATTAAATGTCATCGTGATATTATAAGACATCGGAGACACTCACACAACCAATACTATATATGAGTTTTCATAGACTAGAAGATAGTTTTCTTGTTGTTGTAGGATATATAGTTTTCTTGTTGTTGTAGGATACATAGTCTTTTGCTTTGGTAAGTTAAAGAGTAGTTTGCTTATCATAAGAGATTAGTTGTTAATTGCTCCTATTATCATAATGCTTTCAATTTAGTAGACTTCCTTTTATGATTTAGAAATAGTTTTGAAGTTTGATTTATGAATAGAATTCACTTGCCTCTTAGCTTAGTTAGCTGCTTATTGAGTAGTCTTAATTAGTTTACTTGCAGTAGAAGTTATCCTAGGTTATTGAGTAGTCTTAATTAGTTTATTGAGTAGTTTAATTAGTTGTTTACTTTCTTTAATAGGTTAGTTGCTTACTTGTTTATTCTTGCTTCGATAGTGTAGTTGCTTGTTTATTTACTTGATTTCATAGGGTAGTTGTTTATTGAATTTAAGTAGGCTAGTTGAAGTAGTTTGCTGTTGTTATTTGCTTATTAGTTGAAATGGTTTTCTTTTGCTTATTGTTATGATTGAACTAGTTTGCTTTAAGTAGGGTTTTCATTTATTTTCCTAGAACTATCCATTGATCCTTGGTCCAAAGGTTACTTAGGTTACCTAGTTTAAGTTTCTTTAGTAGGGTTTGCTCATTAGTAGTTTTTGCTTGAATAGATTAGCCTTTAGATAGCCATTTCCTTAGTTAGACTATACTACCTCCAATCCTTCTACCTTGGCATATATTTTTCTACAACTCTAAGTTTACTTACCCCGGGTTGACAATTTAATTGAGGGTTTTTAGTGTGTTTTTAGTGCATATAGAACACCCATCATTGGCAGTGTCTAGAATGGTGTTAAACAGGTTCAAAGCAATGTTGGTCTGGTCTTGAAGACTGGGCTCGATCTTGGGTTGCCTCGCAACAAGAACATTCATCAATAGCAAAACAGTCAAAGAATCAAATTTAGGAAAGAAATATGTATCGATGAAAATAGAATATAAAAATTACCCGGAGAGATATCGAAGATCTCCCCAGTACAGTCGCCAAATAAATGTTGAGGAAAAGATATGAAATGATCTTACTCAAGCATTTTCAGACTTTACTTGTCTAGATCAAAGTAGATGGGAATATCACCCTATGTTTATAGCCAACAAAAATAACATCCTAACTCACAAGTATTAATTATGAGTGCTTAGGCTAGCCTTTTATCAACAAAAATCTTGCTGGAAATTCACTTTTTATGTAATTTTATGAATATAATAGATGCTGAAATAAATGTAAGAACATAAGTAAAGACACCAAGATGATAATCAAGACAGTTGAGACATAAATAAATCCTTTATTTCATTCCAATTCACCAAAGAGTCATTTTCTTTACAAAATCTCATACAGAAATCTTGGACCAAAGTCAAACTTAGACATCCCCGATGGAACATACAAAAGGACCTCTGACAGAAAACCAAAACCGAACTCTAAAACATGGATCAACTTGCCACAGATTGTTGCCCACTCGACTCTGCATAATAGCCTTTATCAGTCATAAAAATTAATTCACAAACATACAAGTTTACACAGACTATCAAAGATAGATCAACACCTCTGAAAAACAAGTGTCTGAATGATTTGATTCAACCCTGAATATTGTTGTCTACAATAAGACCCTGCTATCACAAAAGAGAATTAGGTTGTGATAAATATATGAATGAATGAAAACTGAACTATCTCAACATAACTCAAAGAGAAAACCTTAGCATGCTTTTGCTTCTATCCTCCTCATGTTCCTCCCTTTCCTTTTGTTTTTAACAAATTAGAATTGGTTGAAAAAGTTGAACCAATTCATTAGTTAAGTTAATTAAAAGACTCAACTAACTTTAGTTAGGGGGAAGAGTAATAATTATAATAATGGTCATAAATAAATAATAACTAGTAGGTAGGACCCCTTGTGACTCCCTTTAGTTCATAACAATCATAACAATCATAACATAACCATTAGTTAAGCAAAACACGCCTCCTTGTGCCTCCCATCAACATGTTTACTTTTGGCAATTTAAACTTATGAAATTTGAAATTATTTCAAAATTAATACTCATATATCCAAAATAAACATGTCGTCCAAAGATCCTTGAAGTCAAATGTCATAAAACAATAGATATAATAAAAACTCAAAAACCATATTTCCTAGTCTGTGATGAAACCCTTCCTTGATTGCTGTTGTCACCTCTTGATTTTCCTAAATTTTCCTTTGGTTGTTCAGACCCTTTAGGCCTAATTTCGATGATCACATGGGAACAATCATCCCTCAAATGCATTCGGGAAGACACGGATTTGTCAGAGCCATTGGAGTGTGAGGAAGGGACAACAGTGGCTTTTCCTTTATTAAGGGCATGGTGGGCCTCAATTTTCAATCTCTTAATGGAATGGGAGGATTTCACTAGCGAGTGATCAGGGGCAACTTGGGCAATGGGGTTAACGAGCAGAGGAGGAGGAAAAGACAATTTGGGCTAGCCACGATGTTGGGAGACTGTCGGGTGGACAATATCCTGCCATCCATGATTTTCAGGGACCTTGGTTTGTAATTATACATGAGGAGGTCCAGGGATACCGGGTGCTTGCGGGGCTTGGAAAGGAGGCCTTTCAAGCCTAGGTTGGACTATTCCCTACCCAATCCAATTGAAGAATTTGGCATGAAACAATTGGCCAAGCTCTTGTGAATCAATGTCAAAATATATGGAGAACCTGGGCCTTCTTGGGCCTCGGTTCCAATTACCTCTACTTCTGTTTCCTCGGCCATGGCTTCCTCGACTGAAAAAACTCATCTTGCATGCATGATCAATTAGCAAATAGTATTTTAAATAGCCATACATGACAACTCTTAAAAATATGAAATAGATTTGGCTCAGAATGTATCAGACTCATGCAATCCAATCCATACAAATTGTTTTACTGTTAATCAACAAGCAAGGGGGTGAAACAAGGTTTTGGGATATGTACAGGGTTTGTATTGAGAGAAAATATGATATAATGAAAGGGGAGAATCATGGTCACTTCTCAATAACAACAATAATCAACTGTAAAGCAAACCAATAAAACCTCACTGCAATCCACACAAGACACTGCCACTTTCATCCATTTTAACACAAAAAAATTCTTGACTGTAATCAATCTCAGAACAGGGAGTGAAAAAGTGAATATGGGAGGTGACGGGGCTTGTAATTAGCGGAAAGTGAAATAATGGGAGGGAAGAAGAACGATTATTTTTCATGAAATTAATTCAGTGATCCATAACACATTCTGCTAAAGGAGATGCATCAACCATCAATCATTTGATCAAATAATAATTCATGTGCATTTAACTAGTCATTGTTCATTAATCAAATATCCAACATAGTGCCATAACAAGATAGTATGTATTCCACACAATTTGTAAGAGGTTTTGTTCCCTTCATTCACACACTTTTCATTTTATAACAATTTACGCACAATACCCATTTCCAATCTGTGACTATCAAAATCAACCACTGCCCATGCATTTCTTCAATCACAATAATACTTCAAAGGTCATGTTTTCAAATTAACAATGAAATCACTATCACTGTAATCGGTCTTATCATTTAAATGCAGTGATATTTGTTAAACATGTATAGGCAGTAACCAGATAATAAAGACTAGATTTCCACTCTCGAAAATACGATTAATCATACAACCCACAATCACCATTTAGACACAAGCTATGCACAGGGTAATTTTCCCAGGCAATGTAGTTCTTCCACTATAAAAAAAACAATTCAATGTTACTTAAAAAATGGGTCACCCATCCAACACGATTGTCATCAACAACATGTGTGCTTTAACTAGTGGTCAATTGCAATAAATAAACATGCTTAAAACACTGTGGGTATCCCTGAGTGTGAAAACCAAGCTATCTATACCACACATGGTGCGCAGCTAAAAAAATCCCACAATGCAACATTTCCACTCAACACAACAAATACACAGTCACGATAATAACTCAACATATTGGTTGAGCCATCGATTTAATATAAGATTGCTTCGATTTAGTCACTCTGTGATCGACTCTGTTGTGCACACTCAGGCCTATACAACCAACAAGCACAATGATGCAGTGGATATACTTTCTATAGTTATCCATTTCAATAATCATTTGGCCCCAAGAAAAACATAGTTACCATGCCCAATATTTCATTTGCAAAACACCATACACACAATGCAACATGCGTGAGAAACACCAAGCATTTGTGACCAATGCCAACTATCATCCAAATAATTATTAGTGCAAATACCAATGACTATATATCAACCAAACAATTTTCCACTGTTGTAGAAAATCAATCAACCGAACGAGTTGTGGTAGCTATGCATACCCACACATCCAATCGAATCGAAGCAGAGGCCCTTTCCATTAACAATACTGAGCTATTAACATAAGGAGGGTGACTGTATCTTTTGAAAGTGCAATTGGCAATGAAGGGTTTATCCTTATTATCACAGAAGCAATAGCCAAATGCCAAACCAACACGACTGTTATACGACCAACTGGGCGAGTCTATATCCAAGGGAAATGACTAGTCATTCAATCCATAATAACCCGTAACAACTTGACAGGCAGAACAGTCTCCTCTATAAAACTCTAGATTGGAGGGTTAAGGGTTTTCCCAGTAGCCATCACCAAGGGAATGGAGCCAACTCCTCGTAATCGTGGAACTTGCAAGGCCAAGGGTGTGCACAAAGAGAGAGACATGACTCATTGCGGACAGGTAACAATCCATGGCAGGGGACCAAAACAAAAGGTGAGCACATGTTAGAGTTAAGAACAAAACACTCACTTCATGACCTTTAGTGGTGGGAAATGCTGAAGTAAACCCACATAGTGACGTAGAAAACCTTCGACCATTAAACCCATGAAAGCCAGAGACTGGATTCAGTGATAGTGCATGAAGATACATGACTTAAACAAAAAACCCTCCAACTAAACCAGCAGTGGTAACAGAGAGCTATGACCCAGGAAGTCCAATAACCTCTACAAACTCAAAATTATTATAAGAATAACCATCCACTCTTCATTTAAGATCCAAAATTTCACACAATTGCAACACTTAGAAAAACACAAACCCATACACCTGATCCAATAATCATTTCATAAATAGAGCAGAGTCACGAATGGCCAAAAAAGGACATCCCTGTAATCGAATTCCTTAAAACGAGAGCTGGCCAAGCAGTTCCTTCCCTGCTAAAAATTTGGAGCATAACCACAACAACAAGATCGAACGATAGCTCGACTAGGGTGGAAGCCAATAGGAAGAGTAAAGGTGACGTGTAGTAAATGTACGTCGCCTCCAACCATATCTCATTAACTCAACAGTACATGCCAACAAATTCTCCATTAACATGATTAATCAAACATGTATCGAAACCATCACCACATTAAAGGCCAGTAGCACGATCACCACATCCTATTTCACATCATATAACTCAAACAAAATCACATAACCATCAACATCCATTACTTGGTCAAATGTGCCACCAACATTCAATCTATCAAAATACACCATATATATATATATATATATATATATATCAACCACATAATCCAATTAACCATTGCAAAACCATTTACTTGTTAGCTAGGATAATTGTTAAGCCTTTCATGCATGTAGTATAGTGAATAGGATCACTCCAAATTCTTCCCTTTTGCAATTGTTTCTTATTTCTTTTCCATTGTTTGCATGTAGTATAGTAAAAACGCAGCATTGGATTCATTTTCTTTGCACTTATAGTATTTTTGCTTTCCTCGAAGACTTCTTTTCATGTGATTTCACTAACATGTTTGTTGTGGAGGTGCGATAAGAACAAATGACATTATTGAATTACATAAGTTGTAGTAACATGAACAATCAACGTCTCAAAAGCTCAACTCATACCAACAACAACAATAAGACTCATCAACCATTTAAACCATGTCGCACATCATCACAACATAAAAAATGAGCAGATCTAATCTTCAATAGTTCAAGGGGGTCCCACCTACTACTATTATTTAGTATTATAATAATAGGCTTTAGCAACACTTTGCAGGCAAAACTACGTTGACGTTTTTAATCATCAACAATCACCACCCTATATGTTACTAATATATTTTGTTGAGATTTAGCAGGCACATGTCATACTAGAGATGATGAGGTTCTCATGCGCTCTGTAGTGAGCACGTGTTCCCGAGTATGAGCCATATGTTACCCCAAACTTAGGGGTAACTAAGGAGATTATGTCTCAAGGCCCATAGTTTGTAGACATGGGGTGCCGAGAGCCATATGGACAGATCATAGCCCTGGAGGGGCCCTCCCTTTCATTGATGTATCCTACACATCGCCAACAACAACATCTACCACACCGAACTAGTCCCATAAGGCAATGGGTCTTTCTCCATGAGGTAATGAGTATAGGTATCGTGGTATGTATCTCTTCGATATTTAAAGAATTTGATCATGTTGCAATGAATCTTTCTTGATTTCAAAAAGTTTGCTTGGAATTTATGTTCTCTGCCTTGTTTAAACCCAAGGGCGGGTGTCATTATGTCCTAGTAAGTTGGTTTCCCTCAGGAATAAGTTGCAACTGGGTGGTTCCTTGAAAAGTCATTGTCTGTTCCCTACCATACTTATCACTTTCCATAGGTATTCCCTCCATATCCCTAGCCTTTTGGGATCTTCGGGTGTATTGACCCAAGAAGGGATTGTACCTTACCTCATGGGAAGAAGGGGATAAAGGCCCAGAGGGTAAAAGTAGCTGGAAAAAGATAAAAACCAATCATAAAACCTTTGAGATGTTTTTCTCAGGGATCCATGAGAAATTAATGAAATGCTTCTCTATAAGAAATGGGGGACCCACAAAATTAATAATGATGAATACTCAAGGTGTTAGTTGGGGGATAGGAGGTCTCATCACGAGCCGACCTATCATGATCATAATTATTTAGTAGTATGAAATTACCATCATTTGGTTACCAAGCCAAGGTAGTGGCTCTCAATTGCATGACTAAGGGAAAGGGGGTCTCATCACGAGCCAACCTTCTCATTTTCGCAAGGTATTTGTGAATGAAATTGTTGTATCTGGACACCAAGGCAGGATATTGGGCTCCAACTAATTCCTCAAAACATGAAATAAATAGCTAATAAGCAGAAAGGCAAACAAATGGGCTTGGAAAAATTGCATTGTGGACAAAGGGCAACTCACCCTCTACAAAGGCGCCCATAGGTAAGACAATAAAAACCATTGTATGTCATGAACCCCATGCCCAAGATTTTACCCCACATCTACCACATGCACACATGATTGGGATTGGTTCCACCTAGGAAACACCCTAAACCTAGGGGTTTTTGACCCAATAGGACATCTTGAGACCCTTTCCAAACCTAGATTTGGCAAGTTGTATAACGTCTTTGAGCATTTGTTTGGGTTAGGGGGGTTTGATGCACACGTTCGAGTGATTTGATTAGTAGATGTGATTTACTTTTTTTTATACAACATTTTGTCACAAGAAGTGATACTTCTCATTCTCTAACATCTCAAGCATAGAACTTTGGAAGAAAACTGAGAGAAAGTCTTCTTGGGAAAGATGCAGAACTTGAGGAAATCCATAAATTCCAAAGTTGTCGCATGTTACTTTCTATCATGGTGCGACAACTTCACTTGTCGCATGTTGCACTGGAAGGTGTGACAATGTCATGTTTTGCAGAGGTTTAAGGGTGTGAAAACCTTTGTACGTGGGAAAAATGAAGAAATTCTCGAATATTCTAGAAGAGACTTTTTGATGATGAGTTGTTTGTCGATCAGTTTGGATATCACCTGTCTCTCCTAATTTAGTGAGATCCTAACATCTCATCCTAATATCCTCATGGATTCCTCACCAATCTATAAATGGAGGCATCTTCTAAAGGGAAAGGCTAATTAGAATGACAATAATTATAAGTGAGGAATAATTAAATAATGGTGTATTGAGAATAGCTTCTGATTTGTGATTGAGAGATTGTGAGTCTCATTTTGGTTCTAAGAGATTTAGTGGTGCCAAAGTGCTCAAGAGATGGTAATGGAAATCATGGAAGCTACATGGGTATTGAAGCATTGAACTATTGGAAAGAGTTTGTCAACGCCAAGGCTCGGTTGTAATCTTTTTCCTTATTTATTAATGCAGTAATACATTTTCCTTTCCTAATAAAGATTGTTAATGGTTTTTATTTGTATTTCTCCTTGGTTGTTTACATAGACTCATTGAAACATATGTATGTTTGTTACTTTCACGGGTTTTGTTTGATCCTTTTTACAGGTCTCTGTTTCTACAAAGCATTAGATCAATATTGGAGCTACAATTAACGAGGACAAACGTCAGTTTAAAAGGTACAAGTTTTCTATCCTTTTTCATTTCATTTGAATCTAAGGAAATGAGTGTGTTCTATCTTGTTTTTTTTCTAGTTTCGGGTTCCCGAACTAGGGATATTTGTAGATGTCTGCATTTACAAATTTATCCACAACAAAAATGGCGACCATACTAGGGAACGATTTTTTCGATTTGTTCGCCTAGTTTGCTTCTTGTGTCATGTTTGAGTCTTTCTAAGTCATCACATGGCCTTGTATGATTAGTTAATCTAAAATTGCACTGAAGAATCTGAGCAATTTTTTGTTTTTTCTGAGTTTTAATTGGTTGTCGCACCCTAGTTTTAATTGGTTGTCGCACTTTGATATTCCTTTGGCTCACGACAACTAGAATTATTGCACTGTCTGTCAAATAAGCCCGCCATAGCCTCTGAAAAAAAATATTTTTATTGTTCTTTATTTTCCAAATATTAGATCTGATGCTGGGAGTGTTTTTTGACTGGTTAATTCATTGATTTGCAATTTTCTTAATGATCTAGAGTTTCTTTTTCACCATTAAAAGTTTTGATTATTCTTTCTTATTTATTTTGAATTGAAAAGGGTATAATCTCTTAGTTGTATGTTTGAGTGATTTTCAATTTAAGATTTTATATTATTTTCTTTAGGGCTTTTGATACTAACAAAGTGATATTTCTTATTGAATGATTTGCTTTGAAGTTTTTGGGTGGTGCATTTCTAAGCTTGTATTTTAGAACGAAATTACATGGTTTTTGGCATATTCAAGCTTCCATTCTTCAAAATATTTCCCCCTCATGGCCAGGGGGGACATGAATCATGTATTCTACAATTTCTTTGACTCATATATTAAACATTTTTCATTCAAATTTTTGGGTGGTGCATATTTGTAGTTTATATTTGATTGCATTGGGTTCATGCATCTAGAAAGGTAAACGATTTTCTCCTTCTTGTAATATAGCCTTCATCGAAGTGAAATATTGCATATCCATTTCTTTGCATGGTTTAGAGTCGTTCAAAACACCATTTGGTCAACACAATTTTCCTTTTGAGTAAACAACGACCATTAAAAATCACGCTAATAAAATTTATTAGAATCTTTTTGTTTACACTGGTAGCAAGCCTACATTAGATTAGTTGTAGGATTTGGAGTAGGTGTTGAGGTCAACTTTCCAAAGATATAAACAAATGTAGAAACTTGAGTTAGGGAGAGGAAATCCATTTTCTACACCTCTGTCCTAGGAAGCCCTTCTCACATAAGGTTCAATCACGAGGTCACATTGGGATCAACGAAGTAACTACCCCTGCTTCGTTGGTTTCGGTGGAGTGGTTTGCACATATTACAAATGGTGTTAAAAGACACTTGGGGATCACTTGGGAGGTCATACCTCAATCTGATGCCCTCTCAAGGGGATTTCGGGTTTCATCCCTACCCTTGTGTGTATTACCCGACCATCGACTGTTTCCCCAGGCATTTTTTTTGTAAGTGGCAAACTTAGTGGCCATTATCTTTAGTTTCATACACGAGGTTATGACGAAGGGGAAAGTCATTGTTGTACCTGGGGAAGACGTTGGTCAAACTCGCTTAGGATTCTTGGAGGGTCACTCGCGGTTCTATTGTAAGGAGAATTTCACCATGGTGTAAGTCTGTTAAGCAAGTCACCAACGTAACTATTCCACCCACTCTATCTCAACCCATTTTCATATTGATCTCACGACATTGGGTTTCATCACCAACTAGTGCGTTCATTGCGAGAAGGTTTGTTTTTTTGGTTTGCTTCCTAGAATTTTTAGCGTGTGTTGTTTGTTTTCTCTAGCGGACCTTAGGTTAAGTGTGTGTTATGGTGTCAGTTCTCAGAATGACCAGTGAAGGAACTCCTTTTTTGGGGGAACCTTTTTCTTTTCCTTCTTATGGAAACATTGGTATCCCTTTTATTACCACTTTGAGTCTTCAAGTTACCATTGGGTTATCGGTATGGTTTCTTTCCACTCCAGTGATCCCCAATGTTCCTGGTGCTTCGAGTGAAAACACACCACCCCAAGAAAGTCAACCTAATGTTGACCCCTCACCTTCTTCACCTGTTGAGTCTTCTTCCCTTTCTTCTTATTTACCTAGTGAAAGCTCTGCAGCTAGTAACAAGGTGGATAAGAAGAAGAAGAAAAAGAAGATTAAGAAGAAGAAAAATAAGCAAGGGGCCAAGCTTCCAACCACTGCAAGGCATGTTGGAAAAAAGTAACCAGTTACTGTTAATCAGGTTGGGAGTGTTGATGATGCTTAAAAGTCTACCCAGATAGCTCGTAAGTCTAAATACCCTTGCAGACTTTGCAAGGGAGAACACCTTCTTAACTATTGTCTTTGTTTATCCAAGGTTTTAGAAGTGTGGTCTCAACAACTCGCATCACCAGCCTCTAGACATCATACTGGTGACAATCCGTCAACTAGTGATAGTACTATTGGACAGAAATTTCGAGTCAAATTTCCTTGTAGGTTATGCAGAGGGAGTCATCAAACTCACTCGGAGTCACCTTTTCCCTCGTATGGATGAAGCCTCAAAATTGTTGGAAGATATTATTGTTGATCAACAACAACTTCCAGTAGGTTACTATAAACTCTCTCCCAACCCACCATTAGTTGATTAATTGGTCAATCTAGTTGCTTCCTTGATTAGTCTGATTGATCAAGTGGTCAATTTAGTTTCATCCTAAGTTGACCCAGTTGATATAGTAATCGATATGATTCTGTCATCGGTCGATACCACTCTTCCATTGAAGACTGAAACCCAAGTGATCAATCTGATTCCGTCATTGGTCGATCCCACTCTTCCATTGAAGAGTGAAACCCAAGTGATCGATCTGTTTCTGTCATCGGTCGATCCCACTCTTCCATTGAAGAGTGAAAACCAAGTGGTCGATCCAGTCTCCCATTCAATATATCCCACTCCTCCTTCGAAGAGTGAATATGTCGCTCAAATCTTTCTTGTTATCGCAAATTGTTTTAGACAAGGGGGCATTTCACCCGTTCCAATGACACCCCCTCCAACCAATGCGATTATTATTGATTGGAATGTTATAACGAAACCTTGTCTTCCTTCTTACGCGCCTTTCCACATCATTTTTCAGGTTTGTGGTAGGAATATTCCTAACACTCTAATAGACGAGGAAGCTTCTGTTAGCATCATATCCTCAAATGCTTGGCAAGCTCTTGGTTCACCTCAGCTTGAGTCGGTGACTCATAATCTGTTGACTTTTAACATAAGGGTTAATATTAAGTACCAAATACCTAAATACAAAATACCACAATAGTACCAAATATATTTGAATATAATCACCACACAAGGTATATGAAACAATATAGAAAACCACCACTTTTTTATATCAAAACCCTTGAGGTAGGGCAACACCATACAATGGATCATATTATGGAAGGGATCCTCTCCTGTTCACTTGCCTCTTCGAGGGGGCTTCCTCCTATTGAATTACCGCTCCAAATACAATCCTTCTCTTCATATCCCATTACATTGCTTGAACCTCTTTATATAGTGCTGCCATCACCTAAGAACATTCTAGAGGAGGAATCGTCTAGAAGTAGAACCTTCTAAGAAGTCCTCTTACATTTATTATATTTAACTACCCATTTATTATATCTAACTACCATAGTGGGCCTTATTTAATAATATATTGGACCTAGTCCACCTTACATTGAATGGCCTCCATTATTATCATTATGGCCCTTTGGGCCCCCCCACTACCTCTCTATCTACCTAAAAATTAGTTAACCTTTAGGAATCCTAACTCAGTTTCCTATTACTTTGGGGGGAAAACCCGTTTTCATTGATGTGATGGTAGTCCACGACCCCTTGGATTTTAATTCGCTCCTTGGGCAAGACTATGTCTATGCTATGAAGGTTGTTGTGTCCACAGTTTTGCGAGTGATGTGTTTCCCTCATAATGGAAACATAATGATCATAGACTAGATTTCATTCATTGGTCCTCATATGATGGCCAACCATCCAAATTCTCGGAATGGTCTTTACATGTTAGCGTCATGCACCCTGCTGCAGGTCAATTATATGGCAACATGTCCCATGCATTCAACTCTGAGTGAGAAGGAATCTCTCCCTTCTTCTCATTTAGATATAGTAGTTGGCATGGTGATCTCTTCGATAGGGATTTTAGATCCTGATCTCCCTACCCCTATCGCATCCCTTGACATGTATTCCTTCTAGAGTGTTGTTCTTCCATCTAGCGAATATCTCTTGGAAGCCATGACCGAGGTTTTTCCTTTAACATGTATTCCTTCCAGAGCTTTGTTCTCTTGGAAGCCATGATAAAGTAGAGGTTAAAAGCATAGTTTATTTTCTATTTCAAGCTCGTTAAAAAATGAAACTAGAAACAAGCATAGCTTTCTTCTTTGTGACAAGCTCGTTAAAAAATAACACAAAGGTCTGGGAATCAAACCCAAAGATTATGAACATAGTTTTATGTTAGGTTCCAAGCTCGCTAAAAAATGAAACCAAAGACGAGCAAAGTTCCCATTTTTGTTTCAAGCTCGTTAAAAAATAAAATTTATCACTAAGCATAGTTCTTTTACTGCGTCAAGCTCATTAAAAATGAAACAGTCACCTCTCCTATTGAGTCGAGTCTTCTATTACAACTCGTAGTTTAACCTTCATTCCATAAACCTCGGTCAGTTGATCCTCTTTCTTTATCCCCCTCTGGTGAAAATTTTCCCATTAGTAACCAGGAGTCTATTGGGTATAGAAATTGGCGATAGGAGAAGAGTTGGTGAATGAAACGAATCTTGGGGGGGCAGTCTCTAGCCTTTGATTATCATTATGTATTTAAGCCGCTAACTTCTCAAACTGGGGGCAAAGTAACAACTATCCATGGGTCTCGCTCGAAACCTTTAGACTTTACGTTGGGAACTCTTTGGAGTCTCCTTTAATCTCTTTTTAGAGTCTGTAAACATGAAAAGAATTTCGAGTGAACTTGCTTCCTTCACACTCGTAAAATGACTTGAAGCACCATGCTTGTTTTTGAAGGAGCGTTTATTTGGAGTAAGTTTACCCATTTTTCGGACTGGGTAGATTAATTACCAAAAATGTATGCTCTAGGAATACATCAGTATTCGATAGAAGAGTTCTCCCTTGAATTTTTTTATACCTTTTTTGGGCTTGGGAGACAAAATTTACGAGAAAGGACCTCTTTGGAGTTTTCTTCAATTTTTTTTCAAACTCTATAAACATGAAAAACCACTGAGTTTACTTCCTCTAGACTTGTAAAACCTACATTGGAAGACCCATATGGGACCAAATTACTCCTTCCTAGGGTTTATTAAACATACTCTGAGGGACTTGTCCAAAGGACGAGCTTATAAATGATCATTTTTTATCCTCCTCAAGCTCATTAAAAAATAAAGAGGTACTTGCCAAGCACGGTGGGAGAAAAAATTGGGAAGGGAATATGTACTTGAATCTATATTAATGGCATCAATTGCTCTCGAACATGACATATTTTACCTTTTGCGTCAAAGTTGGTAAATCCCCTTGTCTCTTGTCGATCATGCCCTTTTATGAGATTTTTCCTTATGATCTTCTATGTTGAGTCAGTGCTTCCAAGACCAATGTCATGTCAATGTTCGAGATAAGTTCAACCAAGAAGCCTTCTATTGATTCAAACAAACACTACATTCCTTTAAGCCTCCTATCTCGTTGGTCATCCTTGAGTCAGTCCTGAAATTACTCAGTGCCTTTACTACAAATCTTGTACCTATTTTGTGTCGTTGATATGGGATACATCAAGGCCCTCCTGCGATGAGTCACTTCCTATTGATTCCAAATCATAATCTAGGAAGATGATTTATAATCATTTTAGTACCTTGGAAGCAACATGCCTCAATGGCAGGTGTCCTCACTTTTGACAGGGATTTTACATCATTGACCTCTGATCAAAAGATTCCATCGAATGTTCGACTTCAACTCATTAATTCACATTCGAAGGAATGTACTAAGAGTACCTTGGGATTCATTGACATTAATGGTGATTTCCTTCGCACTTGTTAACGATATACATCAATGACCGGTAATCAAGTGGCTTCTACCATGTTCGACGTCAAGAAATCTATTCACATGGTTAGAATTGTACTTCAAAATTGCGATCGAGATGAAGACCCTTGGGAACTCTTGAATATTTATTTCCCCAGGTTGTGATGGAAAGTACCAGAGTAATGTTGTCACATAGATCCACATTGTATTGGTCTATGGTTGTGTTACTATTATAATTCATATATCCACAGTGTAAATTCTCGTGGTTATGATTCCATTGAAATCATGGCGATATGGATCCACATCATATTTCTGGTGGTCATATAATTAGTAAACGCAATCATGGATCTGCAATGTATTTGTCAGCAACCATGCTTAGAGTCATTTATATTCTAAGTATGGGGATGCCTAGCTCAATGATGATTTAACATTGTACTTCAATGTACTTGTATTGCTGGCGGGTCTCCAACCAGTACGTTCTTTGTTTCATATATCCATCTAGAAAAGTATTCCAGCTATCATCTCTTCTAACTTCATACTTTGGGGGGCATTCTGTTATACAACATTTTTTTGCAGCAAGTGATACTGCCTATTCTCTCACATATAAATCATAGAAATTTGGAAGAAAACTGAGAGAAAGTCTTCTTGGGAAAGATGCAGAACTTGAGGAAATCCCTAAATTACAGAGTTGTCGCATGCTTCTTTCTAGCATGGTGTGACAAATTCACTTTTCGCATGTTGCATCACTGGAAGGTGTGAAAATGTCTCTTTTTGTAAAGGTTTAAGGGTGCGACAACCTTTGTACGTGGGAAAAATGAAGAAATTCTCTAAGATTCTGGAAGAGAAGTTTTGATGATGAGTTTTTTTTCGATCAGTTTGGATCTCACCTATCTCTCATGATTTAGTGAGATCCTTACCTCTCATCCTAATCTCCTCATGGCTTCCTCTCCAATCTATAAATGGAGGCATATTCTAAAGGGAAAGGCTAATTAGAATGAGAATAATTATAAGTGAGGAATAATTAATTAATGGTGAATTGAGAATAGCTTCTAATTTGTGATTGAGGGATTGTGAGTCTCATTTTGGTTCTAAGAGATTTAGTGGTGCCAAAGTGATCAAGAGATGGTAATCAAAATCATGGAAGCTACATGGGATTGAAGCATTGAACTGTTGGAAAGATTTTATCAACACCAAGGCTTGGTTGTAATCTTTTTCTTGATTTATTAATGCAGTAATACATTTTCCTTTCCTAATAAAGGTTGTGTTGAGGGGTCTGAGATCCCTTTAACTCAACAGTAGGAACCAAACTTGCCTTAGAGGCCCAATTAGACTCTGCAGCGTTTGATGGGTGGAATGCTTCTCCATATCTTTCGATCTAGCCAATTTAATGATGGGATTTTCTTAGTGATTGAGATGATATATTTCTGTGAAAGTTCCTCCTTCAGATTAAGCATTTCTCTTTTTTGTCTTTTCTTTTATTAGATGAGTCTTCTAAAGTAAGGTTTTATGGTATAAACCAACCGATAGAGGGGATTATTAACTACTGAAGAAGGACGAGTGTTACACATCAAAATTGCTCAGATGGATAAGTGTCGCATTGTCCTTATCAATTGTCGTAAGTGTCGCATTGTCCCTATCAACTTTCGCAAGTGTCGCAAGTTGATCACTAGATTCGAAAACGATGATCAGACATGATGCCATGATAACGACACTAAGGAGGCACTTATGACATCTCACATGACTGATTTGAAGGAGGAGAACTGGTTTACTAGGATCAAATGACTCTTGACACCTGAAAGGAGCCCTGAAACAGAGGTTTGGAGAGGGAACGCTCCCCTAAATCAGCTGCAGGAGTGCTGGCGCTCCCCTATCATGCTTCAGAGAGCGTTATAACGCTCCCCAGACCCTTTTGGAGGAGAGCTTCTCAACTTAAGAGCGCTGGCGCTTCCCCAGGCTTGCCAAGGAGCGCTACAACGCTCTGAGACCCCTTCCGAAGGAGCGCTCCCTAATCTGGGTCAGTTGTTAGCCCGTTGAGAAGAATGAGGGGAGGAACATTCGAGATTAGGAGGCAGTTGTGCTCGAATTCTTGTTTTCATCAAAAGATCCCTGATCTATGGAGAAGGTTCCCAACTGGTTCTAAACATAACTCAAGAGGTTAGGCTCCTCCCAACCTATATAAACAGGCTCTATGATGGTGGAAAGGGGGGAAGAATTAAACATATGAAACTTATGATCTTGGAGGAAACTTACAGTCAGCCAAAGGAGAGTGATCAGTGAAGCTGCTGTTATCCAGGTTGTGGATCTTTCAGGCAAGGGTTAGACGAAGAGGACTTGACAAAGCTGTCGCATTCG
>ML817653.1:8592-21298 GCA_009831015.1 Picea engelmannii | reverse complement strand
AATTCATCTTTGAGAACAAAGTTACTCTGGAGAAATTATTTACTTCATATTGAGTCTGCATCCCTTTGTCCTTTAAGTCTGAACACAATGTTCATCCCCCAAGCTCTTCCCTTATTGATGGAGAACCTCTTTGTCTCCCTTATGTGATCTTGCCTTTGGTGGAGGAATAAGTGGTGGAGACCCACTTGGAAGGAACTCAGTTTCTTGGTTTCGAACCATGCCGACATGGAAGTCTGTAATATTTTCACTTCTGTTGATCATTTATTAATAGAAATACTCCTTTCCCGTCCAATTGATATCTTGCAAATATATGTATTATTATCCATGGGCATATTTGTTATGTATATTGATGGATTATGCTATCTAATGTGCTAACCTTTTATATTTACACCATATTCTTGTTTTCACTTGTTTGTTGTGAAGTTGTTGCAAGTATATAGCTTTGGGTCAAAGTTCTCAACGATGGACATCATTGTTGCGCCTCTTTCATCACCTTGGTGAGAAGAATAGAGGTGCTTGCAAGCTCAGTTGGGTCTACTGAGCAGGACAGCTGCAAGGAAAAGAGTTAGGGAAATAAAATAAAATTCTACAATTAAGAATTAAACTAAGAAATGCAATAACAACTAAATTCATGAGCATAGGGATATAGAAACAAAAAGAACCATAAGACCCATGTCACCAATGTTGAGGATGATCTATTAGTGAAATAGAGCACCAAGAAGAAAGGGGACTATGAGTCCCTTCTTCCTCCAAGGGAGGGCTCTTGGACCCCCACTAGCTAGCTCTTCTTACAACAAAGAAAAAATGGAAAATGATGATGAAATAACTCTTTACAAATCTACTCAATGGGTGAGATGGATTGTCCAATGCAATGGTGGCAATATGCTCTTGACAAGGATGGATTCCTCAAGAGAATAGAGGCAGCATAAAATTACTTTGAATTCCTTGAAAAAATGAGGTGCATCCATGGCTTTTTATAGCATTCATTTGGGTTATTGTTTAACTGCTTTGTAGTGTGAAAAGAGGCCAATTAGGGCATTCATAGGTCTTTGACCAGCCCACCAGTCAGATCCAGTCCAGATTTGAGGGTCAAATCGGCTTGGGAGCTAAACCATAAGTGGGTGGGAGGCCGACCACTCTCATAAATGTGCCGTTTAGCAGGTGTGCGACTTTTTGTGATAATAGTCACGCATCATGCGCCTGTGCGCGATTTTGGCGTTCCTGTTTCGCGCATGCACACACACCCAATGTCTGCATAGTGCTCTTCAATTTTTCACTAGTTTGTATAGCTTTTGACCTTTTTTGAATGCTGTGGTATTAATTCAGGTCCATGGATGACTTCATCACTATTTGACGATGCTGAGTTCTTGTAACCATGTGCGGACGAAATTTCAGTGATAACAGATGCCCCCTGATGGATGAGGTTAGGAGCATACATATAGCCGGAATCCATCAATGTTTCTTCTACTGAGAATGTTGTAGTAAGATAGAGCAATAGTGGGATCGTCCAGAGCGATCCATTGGAGGGAAAAAGGAACCGGTAGGACCCGACCTTCCATGAGGTGTAAAAAATAGAAAATTGTGTACAAACGAGGTGGGCATGCCCCATGCTCGTGTCATGTAACTCTGAAAAAAGATGACTGAAGTGTTGGTGTAGACAACTGCAGCACCCTCGGGGGTGGTTTTGATAAAGGTAGAAGACAATTCTGCAAATGAACATACTCTGAATAGTAGGCAGTGATCGCGGTAATAAGTAGCAGCGATGATGTGGGCATTGATAGCCCAGCCAAGTTCAGAGGTCTTCGACAAATGAAAGAAATAACTGCAATAGTCGCAAAGTAAGACCCACTGTAACATGAGAAAGTGTTGGCGTCGAATGTTATGGGGGTCAACGACAGTAGGGAGCAATGGTGTTTCACCCTGTGCCGTTCGAGATCTCTCATTGAGTGGATAATGAGAATCAAGATACTGTCGCCCTTCTAGAAAACTGTGCCGATGTCGACAAAAAAGGGGGGACGCGACTCCCAGAAGCAAATGGCTTCGAGAAATCTACTAGGTGAGGTGAGGAAGTGGCAGAGGTACATGGACAAAGTCAAGATGTGGGAAGACTCAAAACTGCCCTTGGTTGGAGGATGTGTGAGATAAAAAGTGGCTGCAACCGTTCAACGAGGTCGAGTGTTAGGGGGATGACAAGATCGGGGATAAGTTGTGCCAGAGGCAGGACAAGGTGAACAAATTCAGAGGGCAGAGGTAAGTGACCTGTGGGGTACTCTGAAGATATGGACGATGCCGACGAGGGTGGATGATAAGTAGTGCTCCAACCAAGGGTGACATGGGTTGTGGTTGGCCAAAAATAAGGAAGCAGGTCGCCAAAGGTGACGACAAAAAAAAGGTAATGTAACAACTGGAAATAAAGGCGTTTGTACAATAAATAACGAATAATTGGGGAGAAATGTACAAATATAGAAATGGGTGCCCCAGTGTGATATTGGTGGCCCATGTAGGGCATAATTTGTTCGGAAAACTGATGAAGGGTGGGGGCCCCATTGGTGAGTTTCTGTATGAGGTAGGTGAAATGAAGGGAGATTTGCAGATGGGCAAACTGATTGTGGATGAAATGTAGGGTTCATGGTACTGCGGAGGTGTAGTCAAAAAATAGAACCGTAAAGAGATAATCTGGGAGTTCGTGTGGGAAAGCTAGCAAAATGAAGAGAAGGAGTATGTGGTTGATTTGCGACATGATGAAAGACTATCGGGACTCCAGTCCCTAAAGGGTTTTGAAAAAAAGCATGAGTGTTAGAAGTGTCAAAAGGTGCTATGAATGGGACAACTCATGTGGGTAAGAATGCTACCGGGTGATAGTACCGAAGATGCAAATGGAGGTGTGGGTACTGCAGAGCCGAGAATGAGGATCCTAGAGGCAAATGTCTGAGGGTGTGACTGGAGATGTAAGTGCGATACAGAGGGAAAGACTACATGCCAGTGCTGAGTATATACCTGAAGGGGTTGTGCCAATGTATGATGATCAAGTACCTGCACACATGAAAACCAAATACCCAAAGTGAACAATATCTGAAGAGAATTGAAGATATGAGCATGTATTTGATAAGCATGAATATGCGCATGCGTACCTGACCAGGGTATGAAGAAAGGCGCCCTGGGGGCTCAGGATGAAAAGAGGCCCAGGGACTGTTGTGATGTAGATGACGGGATGTTGATCCTGTGGCTGAAGACGGATCAAAAAATGGACACCATGGGCTCCCGAAATGGTGAGTGGAAGTTTGGAAAAAAGGCCTATATATAGCTGTAGGGCCCACATTGCCACCTCATTT
The DNA here is from genome assembly GCA_009831015.1 of Picea engelmannii. Lineage (NCBI taxonomy): Eukaryota > Viridiplantae > Streptophyta > Pinopsida > Pinales > Pinaceae > Picea > Picea engelmannii. Next base: position 17,966 of record ML817653.1, on the reverse strand, counting down.
GTACCTGCTGCGATAGTGAATGGACGAGCAGTTTTCAGAGGAGATTTGGAGATTTAGGGAGGATGAGGCATCCGATTGTCGATTAGAAAGCTTCAATTTAGTGGTCTGATCATCCTGCATAGAAATATAATTTCATTTTTTGGGCAGGGACTGTACGGAGGGCTGTACAGAGGGATTTTGGGGATGTGGGCCCCACGTGCGCGGGCGATCCGGAAGTAGGCGCGCACACGTGCGTGCCTGCCCACCAGATAGACACACATGGGGGTGCTGGTGAGGGAATAAAAGGCGTGCACTATGTGCACACCTGTCGGCTGTACAACTGCGCATTTGTGCGTGGCTGTGGCGTGGATAGGCGCGCACTAGTGCGCACCTGTGTAGGTAACAGGCGTGCTTGAGAGCACGCCTGTGAAGCTAACAGGCGTGCTTGAGAGCACGCCTGTGAAGCTAACAGGCACGCCTGTGAAGCTAACAGGCATTCTTGTGAAGCTAACAGTTGTGCATACATGCATGTCTGTGTAGTGAACAAGTGCGCATGTGGGTTGAAACAGCCGCGCCTGAGAGGCAAAGTTGACGGGTGTAAATTTGATCTTTGTGATGTTGCTGATGGTATCGTGGGATGATAGAAGACTCTTTGTTGTGGCTGCAGGTGGACAATTTGCACGATGCCAGTGGGTTGGCGAGAGCGATATTGGTCCCAGCTACAAAACACCATGGCTATTGAGGAGCCAGGTGTGCGACCGACTTTGGCAGCCTGTGGGTTGCTAAAGTTCTTTGAGTGCCCATTGATACGGGTGCAGGAGTATCTCATGCAGTTCCTGATCCAGATGTGGAGTCTGGAGCTGCATTGCTTCCTTGTGTGAGGAGAGCAGATCCCCTTCACTGCGGTGGAGGACGTGTAATTCTTGACTAGGCTCCCATTTCAGGGTGTGCCCCTACCGGCGGAGCCGGTGCTACCGAGGGATCTGACCCTAGTGACCATTGGCCGGAGATACTGTTCATGTCAGAACTTTATGTTCAAGACGGTTGTGAGCATTGGGTTGATATATGCCCTGGCACATCGCTGTATAGCAACGATGATTGTGAGAGTATATGGGTCACTGGTGACCCAACGGATCAGTGGGGGCCAGTTGATGGTGATGGGGAGAGTGTTGGCCAGCGAGCAGTTCACCTGGGGGCTTACGTTGCACACGAGGATGGTGGGGCAGTTGGACCACTGTCGATCCATGGATACGGGGGAGTTTTCCTTTGGGTCCATCCTGGTGGCTTGGTTTCTGGGGAGGGTGCCGATGTTGCGCCCTAGGATTCTATTGGGTGCGCCTAGGGCGCGAGAGCCGCGATTGAGGCGGTGGTCGACCGTGTTGCTTCACCATGGTGGTGGTGAGGGTGGCCACTTCTTCACTGCAGAGGTGGCACAGGTATGGCGGCAGATGCCGTAGGTGATACTACGGTACCCCTATGCTGGGGTTGACTTCCGGGATGATCCAAACATGGTGCTACCTCCAGGGGAGGTTTTTGACCACCGAGGTATGTTGATGTGATGATGTTGATATGTATGTTTTGTGTTTTTTGAGATAGCATGCCTTATGTATATGATATAGATGCTGATACTATCTGGTGTTTTTTTGCATGTGAAGATGTGGCACCTCGCGGGCGTGAGGTGGAGTTACAGAGAGCGCCGGAGAGACCACCACGGGGAGAGAGACGTCAGCGTGAGGACGCCGTGGTGCGACTAGCTGATCCAGAGAGGGCAGCGAGGAGGCGCCGGTTTGATGACCCTGGTGCTGGGCCATCACACGCTCCTCCGGTGGCTGCCGGAGCAGATTTTGAGGACATACGCCGTCGTCTAGAGATGGTGTTACAGGAGGTGCCTGAGGGCATATGGTCTCACATCCAGGATGAGGCTTTCCCGGAGTAGTGTGTGGGGGTGCCGCCATGATGGCGGGCCATAGTACGATGAGCAGCAGTGGCTGCTGTGTTGACGACCGGATGACTGCCGCCAGGGCAGGAGGGGCCGGGAGGGAGGGGACCACCACCTCCTGGGGCAGGAGGTGGTGGACCACCACCGCCTGAGGGAGGAGCAGGCGGTGGTGCTCTAGAGGCACCGTGAGTGGTGTTCTTAGGCATTGATGTATATATATTTTTTGTATATAGGTTGGTGAGCCCATTTTGTACCGAGGTGCTGCATTGGCCTGCAGATACTCGTACTTTTTGTATGTAAACATTCGGATGGCACTGTGGACCTTTATATATACATGAGTATACATTTTTAAGATCTATGTGGTGTTTACATGTTTTTGGTTAATGTTTTGATGGTGTCTATTCTATATATATGCCGTGATAGGTTTGTGTTATATGTTTATGTATGTGTAGCTTGATGTGATATATGCCAGTCTAACACAATATTAGCTAGGTTATCTGTAATTTGATTCAACTGTCTTGGAATATGTGTAAATGTAATGGAATCAAAATGTCGAGATAAAATCCTAACCTGCAGGTATTTGCGAAAGAGGCAAGGATCACAGACGTGGTATACATTGTTGAGCTGGAGTACGACTAGTTGAGAGTCGAGGAAGACGCTAAGGTGATGAATACGATGATGCTGGGCATCGTCCAGGAGGCCAATGACGGTGGTGTATTTGGCTTGGTTGTTGGTTGCTGAACCCAAACATATGCAGCTCGAATGGAGCATTACGTGTGAGGGGGTGTAGAGAGCCTAAGCCGCCGAAGCGAGATTTTGTGTCCAATGGCTGGCGCCGTCACCGTAACCGATGTGGTAGGCTAGTGGAGGAAGCATCTGTCAATAGCACAAAGGATAGTTTAGACGTGAGGGAGGGAAACAAGATTAAAAAATGCTATAAAAGAAAATAACCTAAAGTAGAATGACTACGTTTAAGCGTAAAATTTCTTGAGATATAACCCGTTGACAGGTTCTTTGAGAGAGAGGCCTTTGGGGGAGGCTAGGATCTATGCGCCTTTGGTGAGGCAATGTTGGATAATGTATGGGCCGTGCCAAAGTGACTCGAATTTTCCATGGCCGAAGGTATCATGAGTGATATCGTAAGCTAGGACGAGGTCGCCTTCATGAAATGAGCGAAGGTTGACATGGCGATCAAAGGTAGCCTTGGATCTTTTTTTAGCTCCCTCGTTGTTCTGTAAGGAAGATTGACGATCTTCATCCAGAGACTCCAAGTTCAGTAATCGCTGCTCCATTGGAGCAGTGTCGGGTAATAGCTTAATTGCGGTGCGTAAGGTGGGAATTTCACACTCGATGGGAAGAGTGGCCTCAACCCCATGGACTAAATGAAATGGTGTGAAACTAGTAGCGGTTTTCACAACCGTTTGGTAAGCCCATAGCGTAAAAAATAACATATGATGCCAATTGGTTTTATGTTTATTAACCATGCACTGTAACATGGTCTTGAGGACTTTGTTAACTGCTTCAACATATCCGTTAGACTGAGGGTAATATGGTGAGGCAAACTCGTGAGTGAATCCTAACCGAAATGAGATTTCGACGAAGATCTCATTCTCGAAGTGTTTCCCATGATTGGAAATGAGTTGGAGGGGTACTCCAAAGTGGTATATGACGTGGTTAAAGAAAAAACACGCTGCAGTGTCAGCGGTGTTGTTGAAAGTGGGCATAGATTCTGCCCATTTGGTGAAGTAATCAACGGTGACAACGATGTATTTGTGACCATTGATGGAGAGGGGATTACAAGTCATAAAGTAGATGCCCCATTTACAAAAAGGGCTGGCAGTAATGACAGGGTGAAGAAGAGTGGGGGGAGCTTGGGCTTTATTGGCATAGAGATGACATTGCTAACATTGTTTCACGGCATGAATGCAATCATGAAACAAGGTAGGCCAAAAGTAACCGGCTCAAATAATATTTTGTTCAGTGGATATGCCCGAAAGATGGCCCCCACATGCACCGCTGTGGCAGTCATTTAAGACTCTATCGGCCTCGTCAATAGTCAGGCATAGATGAAGAATGGTGTCGACGCCCCGCCGGTATAGGATGTCTCCGATGAGGAGGTAGCGGGGGGCTTGATGGAGAATATGATGACGATCATCTCATGAAAGGTGGTTACCGAAATTTTGAGTGCAGAGATAGGTGAGGAGGTCACCGTACCAAGGATCATCCGAAGTGATGTAAAAGAGATGTTCGTCGGGAAATTCGGTGTTGACGGGGGCACTGGTGGTGTCAGAGGGGAGGGCCATGACAAGTTCGGCTAGAACGAGGGCCTTCTTACTCTTAGGTGTTGAGAACTCGAGGTTGTACTCCTGAAGGATAATGATCCATCGAGCAAATTTTCTGTTAACTTGCCGATGACTAAGCAAGTACTGCATAGGGTTGGAATCTGCGATGACCTTTGTCGTGCAAAGCAGGATGTAGTGGCGCAGTTTTTGGACTGCGAGGACGACTGCAAGAGAAAGGTTCTCTTTGTGTTTATACTTCAAGGGTGGCCCTGAGAGGTTTTTACTAACGTAATGGTGTAGCGCATCCCAAGGAGAGTCCGGGTGGTTTAACTTTTCGAGTATTTCTTCATCGCATTGGAAGTGATGGGAATACAAGGGGTCATGAGGAGTGATCTCGGTGACAGTGGTCGTGTGGTTTCCCTCTGACGAGGAAGAAGAAGGGGGAACAATGTTAGGAGACGGTGGGGGTTCACTCGACATAAACCATATATTGAAGTACTGAGGGGTACCCTTGGTGGTTGGGTGTAAAATGTCCATAGGGGAATGAGTGGGAGAGTTGAGGGGGTTGGGGGATGAATCCTCAGATATGTCATCTAAGAACCATGGAGGCATTGGGAGGGCCTCAAGTTCGGAAGACATGACATGAAAATCTGCTAGTGACAAGGTAATGTCAATTATCGTCTCTACGGGCCGTTGAAGCAGGGTCAATTGGCATTGCCTGTATTCAAGGATCATAGGACACTGGTATGTAAAATGAGCTAATGAATCATAGAGAGAGAAAGGGTGTCTCATACATTCATTGACTGAAGTGGTTACATAGTGGATGTCAGTGATATTTGTTGAGGAGGATGTAGCAGGACTGGGGTTTCTCTAGAAGTTCTGGCGTACTGTGGCTAACGTTTGCCGAAAGTGTGGCAGTGCTGGGCAATGGTGGGTATAATGGCCATATTCTGAACATATAACACACGTGTATTTGGTTTTCAAGCCTTTACTACTGGAAGGGGGGGTGGTAGTGGCGGGACTCGCTGTAGTGGCGAGTGTCGGGGGAGTTTGATTGAGTGGAATTAAATTTCGTAACTCTGGTAGAGACGGGCAGTTGTTGGTTTGGTGTCCCTCTTTCTCACATAGTGCGCAAGGTGGTGGGATGCGTGGAGGAAGTGGAGCTATGGGCTCCTTCTTCTTTCTCCTGCCCCCAACTATAGCAGGGGGGTTAGTGAGTGGGGGTGTGGTTGGAGTAAGAATGGGAATAGTCATGGGGATTCCTTCTTTTTGGGGTGGAAGGGATGGTCGAGGGACCATCTCTGGTGGGTGTAAATACCAAACTGGGATTTCTAACACCATATTCGGTAGTGTGAGCATTGAGGCTACCTGAAAATCTTCGATACCTGGTGGAGGGTAAAAGAAGGGAATTTGAGTGATGGCTTGGGGAACTGTCTCCCAAACTGGAATATGTCCTTGGGGAGAGGTGGAATCATGGACTGGCGAGGTCGACGAGTGTCCAGGAGGTTCTGTAGGGGGGATTTCGGTGACAAGTGGGACGTCAGATATGATAGAAGCCTCTGTAGGAGGAAGGGTATCCTCTGTGTGAGTTCCATTAGATGATATGATGCACACTTGATTGGAAGGATGCAGGAGTGATGGTGCTCCATGGTAGGTTCCTAACAAGGATGGATCTTTAAAAATCCCAGGACCCATCTCGACGAGTGGATATGCGTCGTGGCTTGTGTGGATGAGAGGAAGAATGTTATCGATGTTGACAGATGGGTTAGGCTCATAATGTGAGACTTGTTCAATAGTAACAATCTTCCCATTGTGAGGGAACATCATTGTCCGAAAGACGGAAGATACCACTGCCTTCATAGCGTACATGTAGCTACGACCGAACAAGATATTATAATCGAGAGGGGCATCGATAACTTTGATATCGATGAGAATAGTCTTGCCCCCGAGTTTGACGGGGACATTTTGGAAGAGCCCTTCAGGAGACGATGGTCGTACATCATAAGCACGTAATGTAATGGTAGAGGGTATGAGTTCTGGGGAACAAAGTTTATGCCATATCGTTTTGGACATAATGCATGTAGATGCACCTTCATCGATGATACACCGATGAAATGTGATGTTCCGTATTTTTATTGGTATTTGAAAAGCGATCAAGGTGGGAAGACGAGGTTCTCCACTGTCAAGATCAAAGGTGATGAGTCGGGTATCTGCAGGGTCGACTGCCCCTAAGGAGGAAAGTAATGATTTCCGCTGAGTAGGGAAAGTTTGGAGGACCTCCAATACTGACATGGCAGTCGGGGATTGTGCTAAGTCATCTACCAAACTATAGTTATGAGCTGCCCGAGCCTGTGGGTTGTGGACATTCCTGTGCAATGGGATGCGAGGGATGCGAAGCGGTGGTTCGGTGGAAGGGTGAGGAATCACCAACGGGGGTCCCGTCAGTGAAGGGTTTGTCTTTGGAGGGAGGGGAGGAGACTCAGCGGGTGCATGATACTGACAATTACGTGTTTGCAGAAGGATTTCTTCCTCACTTGTGAGGAGAATTGTGCGATCTGCTGGATTGTTAGGGTTGAGGTATTGTCCCGTCGGAGGTGGGGGATGATGTGTGTCCTGTTGGGTGTTTATCACACCTTGATGTGGAATAGGATTTTGCAGCACGGCGGGAGGGGGTTGTTGCACATATTGTTGTGGTGCCTGCTGAGGGTTAGGCGGTGCGGGAGAATGGGGAAGACTACCAGAGTCTTTCAACCATTTGAAATCAACAATCTGGGGGCAATGATGAGTGTAATGGCTGAACTCACCACAAAGGGAACAAGGGAATATGGTTTTAACATTATTGTTATTTCTCCCTTGGCGTTTATTATTATTGCCCCCTTGGGGGTTTTGGTTCCCTTGATTTTGGTTGCCCCCAGGGGGTTGGTGCTGTGGGGGTTGATTCCCGCCTTGACCTGGGTTGTTGTTATTCCTGTTCTGTCGTTTCTTCTTGTTATTGTTCGATGGATGGGTTGGATTGGCCGTATTCAGTTGTTCGAAATTTTGGTATTGCTGAATGACAGAGGGTTGAACAAAATTCACCCCCGCATGAGGATGTGGGGGAGCTATGGGTTGTGGGGGACTAGGAAATGGGAAGTATGGATTCTATGGTGGTAACGATCCATACGGTACATAGGAAGGCGTAGTGATTTTGCTAGTATTATAAGCTGAGGTAGAGGGAGTACCAGAGTTTGTTTGAATAGGTGGATGTATGGGGGGTGCCAGCGGTGGTCCACTGATGGGTGGAGGTATAACAACATGGTATGGCTGTTGATAAGGGGGTGGGGGGTAATAAGAAGTGCCCCGGTATGCCAGTGGGTATTGAGGTGTTCCATACATCGGTGGTGGTTAGGGTTGTGGGCCGTGGTGAGTGGTGGCACTAATCAGTCCGTCTGCTGAGTGAGACATCCTAGGTTTGTCTTGGCCAAATGGCATAGGTTTTGGAAGATCAGGAAGTACAGTGTATAAGTACCCTGACTGTGAATAGATGAGGTCATACTGTTGGGCCTTACTGATGGCTTCCTCTTTAGATTGAGGGAAGGTGGAAGCTACATCCTTACCGAGGAGAGAGACAAGTGATCTAAGAAACCAGTCGAGACACTGTTGCTTGGTGGTTTCTGCTTTGCACAAACTACGTCGCTTATGCCACTCCTGAATGTGGTCAGCGATATGTGTGGTTGAGGTTTGTTTGAAATTAGACAATAGTTCTAGACCATTGTTGTGGCGGATGGGTAATTGGAAGAAGGTCAATAAGGCTTTGGCCAATGACTCAAAAGTTGCGTGGGACCCTAATTTTTCTTCGACATACCATTTGGCCGATGGGCCAGTGAGTGTGCGTTGAAATAATCATAGTCTGATTGAATCATCCATAATGCTATTGGAGGATCACCATAGGTAAAATGTCATGACATGGTTGGCAGGGTCATCGCCTGCCCTTCCTTCAAAATTTGGTATGTCTGAAGGTAGTTTGGTGGGCATTGCAGGCCATGCAGGATCATGCAATATAGGATCATTGGTGAGTTTGCTGAGAGCCGGGATGTTCAGAGAGGCCAAATATGGCATCTGCAGTGGGGGGGGGGAGGATTAGCTTCGACCATGTTGTGTTGTGAACCTGACCCTTGAGGGGGGCTAGGTGGGTTGGTGCTTCCTCCTTGAGAGGAAGTGGGTCCCCCGCTTCCATGTAAAGGAGAGCGAGTGAACGGATGACCTTGGGAAGAGGATCCAAGTAATGTAGAACCAAGCAAAGATGATCCTAAAACAGTAGCACTCACAGGATTATGTGAAGGAGGTGTTGATGGGTGGGCAAGACCAGACACTCCCCCTAATATAGGAGGGAGGTTTAGCAAGCGTCGTGAACGACGGGGGTCTCTGGTTCCCCTATGATGTCCGACTAGCTGTGTGAATGTGTGTAAAGAGTGTTGAGAGTAATATAGAAACAAGAGCCTTTGCGTTGAATGTTTACACAATATATATATCCAAATCAAACTGTAATCAGATGTGCATCATACATAAAATGTTTTTGAAAAAGAAGCATATATATGGGTAAGTGGGTTTTGTCCACGTGGGGAATAAAAAAGAAAACAAATGCTCGTGTCTTAGAAGACGTAACGTCCTTCCTCTCAAATAGCACTGGACCTTCCAATAGTACTCAACAGTGGGGTCTGAAGTCACTGGAAGAGAAACTAGTGAAGGATGAAATAATTGGTTATAATGAGGGGTAAAGGGGGCATATCCAGAAAGAGCTGGCGATATTTCCCAATAGCCACACAAAATCCAATCAAGGTGTAATTGCAGCCCACAATTGCCATCTGGGTAGATGTCCTAAAGTTGGTCACTAGGTACCTCGGTCAAAGTGCGTTATTTAGATTTTTGGCCTAAGAAATGGGTCACGGGCTAGATCCCGTCCAAGAGGTGGGTGCCTCAAGGGGGGACGCACAGAACAACCAGACCTCGGCCTTCAACCCTTCACGGGTATCTCCCTGCCTTATGGTATTAGGAACACTTGACTTGGAGGATTTTAAGTTCCCTATTTGACAACCTCTATGTTTTGACAATGTGAGAACCAGATAACGAGGAGTTATTTGGATGCCTATCCCCGAAATCCTACCTAGACTAAAAAATTTCTTTTGGCACCTCCT
>ML817652.1:113646-134308 GCA_009831015.1 Picea engelmannii | reverse complement strand
ACTTTTAAAGTCACCAATTCTTCCGAAGTGAGAATCCCTGAACAATAACCTCCTCACAACTTTTAGACCCGAACTAAATGTTTTTCGTCGATCATGTTCTTAGATTGATGACTTGATCTTTCTGCGATGCTTCTTTTATATCTTATCTTGTCCTTCCACTTTAAAATGATATGATGACTGATGTTTACTTCGACTCTCAGGATCTCTGGACTTCGAGGATTTCAAATCTCAAAATGAAACTCTCGAATTGATTCCTCCAAGGAGTAACCTCCTCATATATTTAGACTTGAAACAAATGTTTTCCATTGATCAAGATCTTATATCAACGACTCTTGCTTATCCTTTCCTTCCACTTAAATCAATCTGATGGCTAATGGAAATTTGGATGATCGAACTCTCAATCGTATTGCCCTGCTTATCCTATCCTTCCATTAATTCAATCTGATGGTTGTTGGTCCTCTAGATCGGTGATCCAATGACCACTATCACTCTTCCTCCTGATCCTATGATCTCTCTGACTTAGAAGGTTTTTTAAGTTTTCACAGATCTCGACCTTTGCTCCTCCTGTGAGTCCATCTCTTGGATCTCGTCTGCACTTTTGGAAACCACTATCTCTTCTGAGATTTATCATCTTCTGCGCTCTCGAGGTTTGGCTTGTTGTTGTTCTTTCCATCAATGACAAGCACATTCTTCCTGTAAACATGCCAACAATATCCCCCTTTGGCATTGATGGCAACCCTAAAAGGCTGCACTATTTTTCTTAGACCTCCAACTATAGCATACAGACAACACCTTTTCTCCCCCTTTGACATCAATGTCAAAGAAAATAGAGAGTGACTCTATGATCCCCCTGATCAGATGTACTAGGAGCACTCTCCCCCTGATCAGATAAATTATTTTAACTTTATAACAGGGTCACGCCCAACTTCTAGCGTAGATACTCAAACTAAGATTTTGCAAGCGGTTTAGTGAAGATATCAACAATCCGATCTTTGGATGGAATATAATGAAAAGAAACAATAGTGTTGATTACATGTTCCCTCAAGAAGTGATACTTGATGGGTATATGCTTGGTCTTGGAGTGAAATGCAAGATTCTTTGACACACTAATGGCACTAGTATTATATAATGAATTGGGATCAGTGCATTATACTTTACCTCCAAGTCTGCAAGTGTCTGAATCATCCATAATACTTGGGTACAACAAGTGGCAGATGCAATGTATTCATCTTTTGTAGTCGATAAGGAAATGGAAGCTTGCTTCTTTCTCAACCATGCTACAAGAGAATTTCCTAACAAGAATGCACCTCCACTCATGTTTTTACTTTCATCCACGCAGTTAGCCCAATCAACATCTGAATAGAATAATAGTTGAAAATTTTGATGCCTAGGATACCATAAGCCATAGTTCATTGTTCCTTTCAAGTATTTGAATATTCCTTTGATAGCTAACAAATGACTTTGTTTAAGTGTAGCCTGATACCCTCCTACCATTCCAACAACATGCATTATGTCTGGACAGGATGTTGTGATGTATAATAGGCTGCCTATCATAGACCTATATGAACTCTAATCAACATCAGGTGAGTCATCATCCTTGCTTAAATTGAATCCAATGACCATAGGTGTGCTCATAGGTGTAGAATCTTCCATTTGAAAACTTTTCAACATTTTTGTTAGATATTTCTCCTCAGAAAGATATATTCCTTCATACCTCTGAGTAATTTGCAAACCAAGAAAAAATGACATTTCCCCTATCATAGACATTTCAAACTCATATTGCATGGAAAAAGCAAACCATTGTACCAATGAAGCAATATTGCTTCCGAAGATGATGCCATCTACATAGACCAACACAATGAGCAAATCATTACCCTCTGTTTTGATATATAGATTGTTGTCAATTGTTTCTCTCTTGAACCCTTTGTCTTGAAGATACTTATCCAGTCTGTAATACTAGGCATGAGGATCTTGTTTCAACCCATATAAGGCTTTCTTCAGCTTGCATACAAATTCAAGGTTATCTGACAGCTGGAAACCCTCTGGTTGTTCCATATAGACTTCTTCTTTTAGATCTCCATTTAGAAAAGATGACTTGACATCCATTTGATAGACTTTAAACTATTTATGACATGCATAGGCAAGAAACATTCTAATAGCTTCTAATCTTGCTAAGGGCGCAAATGTTTTATCAAAATCTAGTTCTTCTATTTGAGCATATCCTTTGCAGACCAATCTAGCCTGATTTATTACAATATTTCCTTGCTCATTCATCTTGGTTTTGTAGACCCATTTGGATCCTATTACATTTTTATTTGTTGGCCTAGGAACGAGTTACCAAGTGTCATTCATTTCAATCTAGTCTAGTTCCTCATTCATTGATTTTAACAAATTTATGTCTTTACTGGCTTCATTAAAGTTTTTAGGTTCCACCATGTGTTGTGGTGGGAAATCCCCCTACGGACTAGCATTTAGGGTTATATCATGCATGCAGATGAGACCGAAAGAATCCTACTTTTCATCGTTGTCCCAGATCTAATCCCCATTTCTTTTAAGCAAATACATGGTTAAACAAACATACCTTGTTCTGAATGTTCGATGTCGATCCTTCTTCACGCTTGATCACTTGTTAGAAACTATCCTCCCAAGACTGACCTGCGTACAAAACAAACAACAAAATCTACATGCATTTGTTCTACATATTAAGGGGTTAGAGATTCAAACATATATTCACTAAACTATGACGAACTCATATAGTGGGATGGGAAAATCATTTCTTTATTATTAACTTTAATGAATCAACTTACAATGTCGAGACCGACCACTGCTCTGCGAACCTGATCCTGGGATCCTCTTCAAATGTCCTCCAACTTCTTTTCTCTGTATCTCTCTTTGCACAAGGATGGCTAAAGGGTTGGGACAATGGGAATGTGAAATTGGGTATAGTTTCTTTACTATTATTCTCCTCCTCCAAATAAGACCTATAACCCTTCTTTTATAGGCTAGAAGAAGCTAGGTATTTGGACGAACCCTTGACCATGCATGGCCGGAAGATTCAGCTAACTCACCCAAAGTTGTGTGTTCCGTCGACAACTTTCCTTTTTTCGTGCTTCTGAAGGTCCACGTAGGATTTAGTGGGCCAACTAGCATGGACACTGTAGATCCACGCGGGCTGTAGTGGGTTAGCTAGCATGGAATTTTAAAAATGGAGTTTTTAGAAGAGTTGTTTAGTAGTGTTTTGGCAAAGAAGGAATCTGAGATGGCCTAATTCCATGTAAGCATGTATGGTGAAAATTAGGGTTATAATGGATGCCCCCTAATGTGTGAGGTCAGAAGAGCATCTGATGGTCGAAATACATTACCAATCTTTACTGATGTGTTGAATAGGTGAGCCTAAGGACCAGGAACTGGGAGGTGCCATCTGTAAAATAACAAATGTCTTACCAAGGTGGGAATACCCATGCTCAGGATAAAATAGAATCATGGCTACTAATCAAATACATTGTAGATCCATGTCAAATAACTATATAAAGTGTAGTCACAAACAATACACAACGGAGCTACATCTCAAAATCAAAAAGAGATACATATAGAGTATCCATCTTCTAGAAGTTGATACAACCTGATGGCTAGAGATGAGGTCTTCAGAGCTCGAGCAACAACTTCAAAATCTTCAAAACTCAAGGTAGGAGTGTAATATGAGTGTACGACTACACTACCGAGAGGTCTTCGACAACTCGTCGGTCATGGACTAGATAATCTTGATGATCAGACTGAAGGCTTCATTGATTTTGAACAAGGACTTGATTGGACATTCAGGATGGCTGGATATGAGGGAAAGAGACAAACTGCAGAGGGGCCATCTCAGGCTTGGTGACAAACTTCCCTTGGACAACAACACGATGAATGATGAGACTCATGAAGCATGGCATTGACATAAGTTTACGAGGCAGGAGGCAACGAAAACTCTCCATATGTTTGGAAGAATAACCAAACGGAGGAGGACATAGCTCTATGTAGCAAGAACAACTTCCTAAAGTCATATTACATCCTAGGGTTTGATGAAAAAATGGACAGATGTGCTTTATCCAAGGGCGACTCATTATGATGCTAATAAAGAAAATACTTTTCCCTTCCTCTTTTTGGGGTATATTTGATTTTTTTTTGTCTTTTTCAATAATTTTGGAAAAAGAATAAAAAAATGTTACGTTACAATGGAGAAATGAGTGTTACAAACATACTAGTTCCAAGTGCACAGAACACAAGGATGCTCAGGGCAAAGGGACATATGCAAGAAAAGGACACTCGAGAAAAATCCTCCAAGGGCCAAAGGTGTCAAGACGCAGAGGAAAAGTGCTATAGGGCTTGCGTATGAGGCATCCTTCAGATGGTTTAGTTGAGAGCAACATGGAGCCGACATTAGGCCAAAGACGCGGTTATGCAAATGCGATTAATAAAACACATAATGGTAACGTCCTTCGATGTAAGTTTAACAATCCCAAAGAAGGTAAGCTCAGTGATTTTTCATATTTAGAGAGCCTGAAAAAATGTAAAAGGAGACTCCATTGGGGTACCTTTTTCGAAGATAGTCTAGTCGGTTCAAAAAAGGGGTAAACTAGCACCGACAAGACGTCTATTCAAAACCATTTTAATGAGTGGGAGAAAGACAAGATCACTCGACCATTTTTTCATTTTTAAGGAGTCTGAAAAAAGATTAACTGTGGACTTTGTCAGGAATGTTCTTTTGTACCATTTTAATGAGTGTGAGAGAATAAGGTCACTCGGTGATCTTTTCAATTTTAGGGAGTCTGAAAAGAGCTTAACTATGGACTCCGTGGGGGTTCCTTTTTCGTAAATTTAGTCCCTGAGGCCCAAAAAAGGGTTAAAATGATACCTGAGAGTACTCTTCTAGAGAAATGAAGTTCCATAGAGTATACCTTTGTTCGTACAATTGATATTCCAGACCAAAAAAGGGGTAAACTATTGTCGGACAGATGTGACTTCAAATTTCAGTTTTACGAGCGTGAAAGGCCACAAGATCGCTCGACAATGTTTTCATGTTTAGAGGTTCTGAAAAGGGCTTAAAAGAAGACTTGTAGAGGTTACTTTTCTCAGTTAATCCGAACGAGATCGAAAACCATAAATGCAGTCTCACCGGGTGTTGCTTTCGGATCTCAAAGCGAGCTTGAAAAACAACAAAGTTAGCTCATGATCGACACTTTGTGGGTCGATGTCGGGTATCTCCTCAGGGGAGCAGTATGCTCTGACGAAAACATTGTCTACGCTGCCAGGGGTTCTGGAGATATTTATTGATATGGTTTCAGCGATGGTTTCCATATTACCCTCAGCATAGACCTTCTGTGTAGCTAAGGGATTAATAGGACAAGACCTATCTCCAGTCATAGTCAAGGTGAATTCTCTGACCTCGATTCTACTTAACTCTGGGAGGAAGTATGATTTTTGATGAAGATCATCCCAGGGTTTGTCCAGACTAGTCATTGCCTCAATTACTTCTTTGTCAGAAGGCAAGACTAGTTCTAACGAATCGGTGTCAGTGAGAGAACCCTGAGCCCAAATAGGCTCTAGAAGCAGATCTAACTCTTATGAAGGAGTTGTATCAGTGTTGGCTGAATCTTGTTGGACTAAAGAGTATGCTACTTTAGCTACGGACAAGGGCATGGACATGCCTGGGTGCCCTGTCCCATCCATCATGGCCGATGGGGAAGGAAGTATCCACGGATCGTCGAAGTAAGTCGTGCAGAACGATGAAACTTGAAAAATATCAACCTTATGGTGATTGGATATAAACTTGATATCACCTTGAGGGGGCGGGTAATCGAAGGTACCCATCAAATATAGGCACAAAACAACCCCTATGTTGACCACGCCTGGTTGAGGATTATCAATCATCGGGACCATGGATGCCCCCAATGAAGGGTCAGGTCCGGAGAAAGACAATTGATCGATGTTCACAATCTGGCCCTCGTGTGGAAACAACAAGACCCAGAAAACTGTAACAACCACATCTTGCATGGCATAAGTCCAACTCCTCGCTAAAAAGAGGTTATATTCGAGGGGCGCGTCGACTACTTCTACCTCGACACACACGGTCTTCCCTCCTAACTACATGGGGAAAGAGGGAATGATACCATGTGGTCGGAACGAACGACCATCGAAAGAAGTGAGGAGAGTAGGTGACGAAGACAAAATGGGCTGGCCAATGGCCTTCCAACATGCCAACGACATAACGCATGTCGAGGCGCCCTCATCAACTACCATGTAGAGGATATTCCAGGTAAACGTTTTCGTGGGATAAGCCACTACTATTTGAAATGCTACATGGTAAGGCATACGAGGTTTTAAGTTGGTTGTATCCAGCAAGATTGTACTCAGATTACAAGTCTCGGTAGATCCTAAAGCGGTTAACAAGGCTTTCCTCTGGGAAGGGCAGCTTTGGAGGACCTCCAAAGCAGACATCGCACAAGAGGTTTGTGATAAATCTTCCAATATTTCTAGGCAGCCCTTGCGTTTGGGTTGTGAGAAGATTTTTTGAACGTGCCTTTGGGGGTGTGTGTCATTATTTCACCCAACGTCTTCTCAATCTGTAGAGGAAGAGATGGGAGTTCGTCTTCTTTGCCCTTCTTAGAAGTGCTTGGTTTACTATAGTCATGCGCTCTAGTCGATATAAACGCATCACCCTTCACCATATATACATTTGCGGATGCGGGGTTGTGCAAGGACGGAGAGGGTCCTTGCTGCCCCCTTCCGTGCTTGCAGAGGCTTGGGTTAGATTTTTCCCATGTTAAAATGGATTGGTTAACACAGTAGGTTGTTGCTGATTCACGAACTTTTGGGCTTCTACAAGCCAAGGACATAGATGGGTCGGGTGGTCTTATGTGCACAAGTTGCATGGATACCTCACCTTCCATTTCTTAGTGTTGTCCCCGCCAGCATTATCGGTAGGTTTTTTATCCCCCTTACCCTTCCTTCGTTGTTTTTTCTTTCCTTTGGGCTGCTGGATGACCTTTGGATTATCCGATTGTACTATGTGTACATTCGACGTTTTGGTAGGGGGAGAAACCAAAGCAGTAGTTTGGTTGGTCATTGTGTGTTGTATAGACAACTACTGCAACTGTTTCATCAATTTCTTAGCAGGCTTTGTTTGTGCTGAACCAACAATACCATTGGCATGTGATCCAGCTCTCTGTCTGGTTTTATCAAGTATTGAGTGTGGCGCATCTAGAAAGATCTCATATAATAAACCAGACTGAGAATAGATTAGCTCAAGTTGTTGAGCTCTCATGATGGCATCTTCTTTGGAAAACACTCATGAAGTCGCGATGTCTTTGGATAACTGCAGGACCAAAGACTTAAGGAACCACTCAAGAAGGAATGATGGTGGGACTGGTACCTTAATTAAACTCTTTCGGCATCTCCATTCTCGAATGTGATCAGAGATATGGTCTGCTTTTGTCTATGAGAAATTGTCTAGCAATTCTGTGCCAGCGTCGTATCTCACAGGTAATTGGAAATGGTTTAGGAAGGCCATTGTCAATTCGCCGAAGGAAGAATATATTGAGTGGTCGAGCTCAATGTACCATTTCGTGGCACTCCCAATGAGAGTATGTTGAAATAATCATAACTTTACAGAGTCGTCTTTCAAAGAGTTAGATGAGCACCAAAGGTGGAAGGTAGTCACATGATCGCCTGGATCTTCGTTAGGCTTGGCCTCAAACTTTGGTATGTTCGAAGGAAACTTCATTGGCATAGGAGGCCAATGCAGATCGTAACAGATTGGGTCATTCAACAACCTTGTCAAGTCTGGAAAATGAAAGGTCACCAGGAAAGGTAATTTGGTTTGTTGGTTATAACCTGGGAAAAGGGGGCCTAGAGTTTGACTGGCACCAGGTTGCCAGGAAAATTTTGGCTGCTGGCCTAGGTTCTGGTAAAAAACATGGCCATGGATAGCGTATGGATTTTGTGTGTGAGGAGACAACATCGACTGATTTCCAAAATACGACATAGATGGTTGGGCATGAATTACATTCGAAGGACTTTGGGAAGGGTTTCCCCATGTTGGTCCCGTGGGGATAGGCATAGTGCTTTGTCTGGGGTTCCATTGATTGTGAAAATAATTGCCCCAGATCGACATTCTTGATGAGGGAACAGATCCCTGCCAATAATTCCAAGGCCTTGATGCGGAAGAAGTTCCTGGGTGTGCCCCCTGTGCAGGAATAGTACCCTGCATAGGAATAGGTTGTCCGAAACCAGGGTTACCTCCAATTGGGAAAGTAGCTGACGAAAAGGCGTTGTTACCAAATTCACCGAACAAAGAAAACTTTGTCGAACCTACCAGCATATTATGCGAAGGTGGTCCTTGAGTCCCTGCTCCAAGTAAACTATGGTGTGAAGGTGGCCCGGTGGATTGCTAATGCATGCCACCGAGCGAAGGGGATGAAGGAGGTATATGACCTCCCCCATAAGGGAAAGCATTAAAAGGAGCAGGAGTGCCCCCCATGTGACCTTGCAGAGTAGCATTAGAGCTCCCTGACCCCAGACCTGAAGTCTGTGAAGTGGAGTAGGAAAGTACAAGACTTGTACCTAAACTAGGCATCCCGTATAAGAACTATGAAGCTCCGTGGCAAATGAAATCGACGGAATCCCAAGACAAGCCCTCTATATGTGTTCTCCACTACGATTGGTCCAAATTTGGAGGGGTTATCTCCGCTACCTTTCCACATGCGACCTCGTGTTTATCCCTTGTGTTAGAGGGGGGTCCCAGATAACTTTCACGATACTGGACTTGGACACTACCTAACTCAGACTCCAATGTTTGATTTTAATGGCCTTGAAGAGTTTCCTCTCCAACCTAATCTAAGGCCCTAATCTTGAACTAGTTGGTTAACCCTACAAACATTAAAGTCTAATGAATTTTAGATTTAGCGTTAATTTTATGGCTTGTCTTATGTCAAAGGGTATGAAAGTGAAACTAGTGATGTTTGAAAGATGAAAGTAAAAATGAACAGAAAGCTGGAAACAAAAACCTTCACTTAACGCAAATTTTCAACAACTTTTCAAATTAAAAAAAAAAAATCTAAGATATTTTGAACAACAAACTCAAAGCAGGATTTCACTCGACTACAAGCTACTTACGATCTAAGTAAACTATCAAGAACTTATGAAATAAAAGAGTTTTCCCTGGTTACTAATGCAAAACAACACTTTTCAACCAAACAAAGAAATGAAAGATTTTTTATTTATTTAAATGCTCACAAAGCAAAAAGGAAAAATATCAACAAGTCAAAAACCAAGAAAAACTTCTGGCCTAATCGCAAATCGCAAAGAATCAATTCAAGAAATCACACACTAGCAACTTAAAAAAGGACTCTCACACTTGTCTAAGAACCCTAAAGAAAATTTTGATGAAAACTTTTAAATGAAAAAATAAAGCTATGGTTGAGATCAACCCTAAGCTACTGACTGCTAGGATAGAGATTCGAAAAACCTGAGAGGTATAACTCTTGTCAAGGGAAAGGATGACTACCTCACCCTCAACAAAAACTATCCTTCACAAGCACACTGTTGACAATTCAACAGCAAGAGTGTGCACGCAATTTGTGTAGAGCCAGAGGGCATGTACAGGCGTGCTGGCCTTATACAGGCCGTGTGTATCTCTAAAACTCTGAAACAAATAAAAATAGACAATCCAAACCAAGAAGAGACCACTGATACTGAGAACCAAGATCTCTTGAAGGCTTAGACACTTTCTTTACAGAAAAAAGAAAACAATGTAAGAAATAAATCGTAAAACAAACCAATTTGAGATGAACCCTAAGCTATAGACTACAAACAACCAAGACTAGAAAGAGTTCCAGAAAACCCCTAATAACGACTGATTATGACAGGGAAGAGGATGACTGCCTCAAAATGTTTTTGGAATCATACACACCATTGTTACTTCTTCAGCTAGCATTTACACGCGGGCTGTAAGAAAGTAGGGAGTGGGTACATGCGTGTAGACCTTATGTAGGCCGTGTGTACCTCTGTGGGTATCGAAAAAAATATAGTCAAGCAAAGAAACATAGATGACTGGTATGGAAGACCAGAATATCTGTTAGCTCAAACTTTGCAGAAACTTCAAAAAATAGGAAAGAAAACCAATCTTTTAAAAATACCCAAAAATATTCTCAGGAACCCTAGAGACTTCCCCAATATGGTCGCCAATTCTATTGTTGTGAGAAATCCCCCTACGGACTAGCATTTAGGGTTATATCATGCATGCAGATGAGACCGAAAGAATCCTACCTTTTACTGTCGTCCCAAATCTAATCCCCATTTCTTTTAAGAAAATGCATGGTTAAACGAACATACCTTGTTCTAGACGTTCGATGTCGATCCTTCTTCACGCTTGATTGCTTGTTAGTAGCTATCCTCCCAAGACTTACCTACATACAAAACAAGAAACAAAATCTACATGAATTTGTTCTACATATTAATGGGTTAGAGATTCAAACATATATTCACTAAACTATGAAGAACTCATATAGTGGGATGGGAAAAGCATTTCTTTATTATTAACTTTAATGAATCAACTTACAATGTCAAGACCGGCCACTGCTCTGCGAACTTGATCCTGGGCTCCTCTTCAAATGTCCTCCAACTTCTTTTCTCTGTATCTCTCTTTGCACAAGGATGGCTAAAGGGTTGGGACAATGGGAATGTGCAATTGGGTAGAGTTTCTTTACTATTATTCTCCTCCTCCAAATAGGACCCCTAACCCTTCTTTTATAGGCTAGAAGAAGCTAGGTATTTGGATGAACCCTCRGCCATGCATGGCCGAAWGATTTAGTTAACTCACCCAAAGTTGTGTGTTCCATCGACAACTTTCCTTTTTTCATGCTTCTGAAGGTCCACGCAGGCTGTAGTGGGCCAGCGAGTGTGGACACTATAGATCCACATGGGTTGTAGTGGGTCAGCTAGCGTGGATTTTTAAAATGGAGTTTTTAGAAGAGTTGTTCAGTAGTGTTTTGGCAAAGAAGGAATCTGAGATGGCCTGATGCCAGGTAAGCATGTGGTGAAAATTAGGGTTATAACACCATGGATATGAAGGCTATATGTGATTTCTCAGTGTCTTTGATTATCCTTCTCCTGGTTTGTAAACCTTTGTCTTTCTCACCAATTATATGACTTTCAGGATTATTCTTTTGAGTAATTTTGGAGGAAGGATTTGATGTTGATTGTTGTCCTGACTCTTCTTGTCTAGGTGTCTCTTCTCCACCTAATTCATCATATTCTTGTGACTATGAGATTTTATGTTCTTTATCTTCATTATTCTCATCATATGATTCATCTGGCTTAGTGCTTATTCTCTATTGATCTTTGACAAGAGCTTCTTCATCAATTCGAACATCAATACTGTCTACTAATTTATGCATTCTTTTGTTAGCATTTGTATATTTTAATGTTCGTTGCATATCCTAAGAATATACCTTCATTAGCTCTACTATAAAATTTTCCTATATGATCATCATTATTCTTGATGTAGCATTTACTTCCAAATACTTTGAAGTGCTTGATTGATGTAGGTTGACCAAACCACAACTCATATGGATTTTTATCACTGTTTGTCCTTAGATGTGCTTTGTTTAGAATATGAACAACCATGTGAACAACCTCCACCTAGAAGGTTTGTGAAATATCCCTTTCACTCATCATAGCCCTTGCCATTTGCTGAACTGATCTATTTTGACGTTCTACAACTCTATTTTGTTGAGGAGTACCTGGAATAGTATATTCTCTTTTAATTCCATGTCTGTCACAAAATTATTTGAAATATCTTGACGAAAATTCTCCTCCACTGTCTGAGCGAATTGCCTTTAACTTCCTTCTTTTTTGATTCTCAGCTAATTCCTTAAACTTTTTGAACTTCTCAAACACATCATATTTTTCTCTCAGAAAGGAAACCCACATAAGTCTGGAGAAGTCATCAATGACTAGCATAAAGTTACGTTCTCTTCTAGTTCCTTCCTTTCATCATGGTCCACATAGATCCATATAAACAATTTGAAGTGGTTTCTCTGAAGATGTCAAACTCTTCGATTTTAATTGAGCACGAGTCAACTTACCCATTTGATGGGATTCACATACAGAGTTATTAGGCTTATATATTCTTGGAAGGTCTTTCACAACGCCTTCATTATTCAGTTTGACAATATGATCAAAATTTAGGTGTCCAAGCCTTCTGTGCCATAACCAACTTTCATCAAGTTTTCTTAAATGACAGTTCTCCTTATCTTCCTTCAGAACATATACATTGTTTTCAGTTCTAACCCCTTTTACAATCAGATCTCTTGTGTTTACTGTCTTTATTTTACAATTATTGGTAGTGAAAGTGACTTCACATCCTCTGTCACATATCTGATTGACACTAAGAATATTATGATTTAAACCATCAACATATAATACATATTGAGCTTTTCTTCTTCCATTAATTAAGCTTACTAGACCTTTATCTCTGATATTTCCTAGAGCATCATTTCCAAAGGTCACACTCTCTGATTTATTTTCTTTGAGTAATAGGAACTTACTTTTGTCACATGTCATATGATTGGAGAATTCGTTGTCAATATACCATGTGTATTTTTGTTTTTGAGCTCACAACACTAATCCACACTTGTTATCTTCATTCTTCTTCCAAACCTTGATGTTTTCATCTCTGTGATTTGAATCTGGCTTACAGTTTTTTAAGCGACAGTCTGCAGCTTTATGTCCATAATTATGGCAGATGTAACATTATGGTTCATTGAACAAAGGATCATAATGATTGTTATGTGTAATCTGTGTCCTTTTCCCATCCATCACATGATTTTCAGTCTGTGGTTGTTTGTTACTTGGCTATCTCATTCTTTGTTGTGGCAGATATTTATTCCTTGGTTGTATTGATTGCTCATGTCTAAATCTTAAAGAAACATTTACAGCTTTGTGGCCAAAGTTAGAGTAGTGAAAACAATATCCATAGAAAAACTCTTTGTACCTAGAAAATGGATGTCTTCTTTGAGTAGGTCGATTTCTTCCATGTTGATGATTTTCTTGAGAAGAGGATGTATTATTTATTTGTTCTATAGATTTAGTTATGGTAGCTTTTCCTTCACTCCTCCTTGGTAGCTAATTCTCTTCCTTTGTTTCTACAGGTTTGTTGTTGTCAATGGTTGTAGATTTGACAAACTTGATGGATTCTTTGTTGCTTGGCTGACCACTACTTGATCCCTCTTCATAACCCAAACTATTTTTCAACTTTGAATTCCTTTGTTGATTCAGAATGGAGGCTAATCCTTCTTAGTCTTTAATACTTGTTAGATTCTGATGATATAAGGCTTGGAATTTCTCTAGATCTTTTATGTCAATCACTACTTCAACTTCCAATTTTTCACCTTTTGTTTCAACTTCCTTCAATTGTTGTTTGAGGATGTCTGCAATATTCTTAGCTTCTTCTAACTTAACCTTCAACAGAGTAATTTCTTCAGATGGTTCATTGCATGTTTTCTCATACCTGAGAAGTAACTGTTTTTGTTTTCTTTTCTTTTCTCAGAGTCTATCAATCTCTTCCATGGAACTGACAAGTTGTCCTTCAATATCTATTAGTGCTTCACAATCAATGAACTCACTTCCTGTATCTTCAGTGTTTAGATATTCTAAAGCTATTAGCATGATATCATTTATTTTATCTTCAATAGAAGAGTCGCTTCTTTCATCATCCGAGGGATCATCACCATTGTTTACACAAAGGCGTTTCTTCTTAAAATTATTCTCTTTATAGACCTTCTTGTGTTTGTGCTTCTCTTCATCGTCATATGTCTAATCCTTTATTTTGTGAGGAAACGTAGATGCAAAATGAATTATCTTACCACAATTGAAACATTTGAAGGGCAGTTTACCTTTGTATTTCCTTGATCCTTTCTTCAGTCTTCTCACAAAATTTGCTTCAATATCATATATATCAGAGTCTATGTTTTTCTCTACTTTAAAATATGCCTCTCTTGTAGTGGATTTACCTTTGGTGATTCTCATTTCATAAGCAGTTAGGGTTCTAAGAAGTTCATCTAGTGTCAACATTTTGAGATCAACTATTTCCTCTATAATAGAGACCTTTGAGTTAAATCTATCAGGAAGAGATCTTAATATTTTCTGGACTAGAAAAGATTCATCTATCATTTCACCTAGGCCTTTCATAGTGTTGAAAATTTCTTCTATACGTAAGAAGAACTTACTGATAGTTTCATCTTAATCCATATTTAACTTCTCAAATTTCAGTCTGTGAGTTTGAAGTTTTGCGTCTTTCACCTTTTCATTACCTTAATAACTACTTATCAGCTTGTCCCACATAACTTTTGTGCATGACTTTGAAAAAATTGGCTTCAGCAAGTCCACTGAGGATGGCATTCATTTATTTTTCATTAAAGCTAAACTCCAACTTATCATCTTTTGAGGACAAGACTACAAGCTTCACATATCCCATTTCAAAGACATCCCAAACATCAACACCCAAAGCCATTAAATGTGTTCTCATTCTTATTTTCCAGAAGGCAAAGTTTGTTCCATAAAACAAAGAGGGTCTATTAGTTGAACTTCCATCATTACTAGTCATGTTCAAGCTTATGGATATACCTTTGATCAAAGGCACTGACTCTAATACCAATTGTTGGAAATATAACTAAGAGGGGGGGGGGTGAATCAGTTATGTACATAAGCTTGACACTTTTCTTGTTATTTTTTGATTCCTTTTATATTATTATTTAATGTGTTGCTGATAACTTATCATGCATAGATATACAATATTTGATCAATCACACATAATACACAGAGACACTGATTTTCATGAGGAAGCCCATAAGGGCGAAAACCTCTTCTTCTTAGGATGTTAATCAAGCTCCAAATTTCATGTACATCACAGTCTTTGAGCTCCAACTCAAATATGAGGCTACAACCTCTAATAGCAAGCTACAACTTACAAAGAGCACCAAATCTAAAATTTCTCTAGGACCAACTAGATGGAAGCACCAACTCCCAGAATATCTTCTAGCACCAAATAGAATTTAGAGAACTGCAATCCTCCCTAGCACCACCTACCACCCTTATTGAATCTTACAAAACTTTACTTACTTTCTCTGTCTTTGATATGGTATGTTACAGCTCCATGTATCCTCTACCTTCTTCAACTTCTATACTCTGTTCAACGTCTTCATCATTCAACTTCTATGCTCTGCTCTTTTTACTCCTGCGCTCAACACCACTTGTTGTTCAACTTCTCATCTTCCTTTTATGATATGTGTTGCCTCTTCATCCTCTTCACTGCGCCACATATCTCCCCTTCAGATTATGCACTACGTCTCATCCTGCCCACATGCATCACTCTCCGAGAGATACTCTGTATCTTCTCTATTCTGCATGTCTTTCATACGTCGAGTCATTTTCCTGATCATCATGCAAACTCTTCATCTTCTCTGGCCATTATTCAAGGTTCTTTGGCTTCTTTGGAAGTTATCCTGAGAATATTTTGCTTCTCTGTCAATCGAAATTCTTCGTCTTCTCTGGTAGTTACAACCAGTCATTTTTTTGGCTTCTTTGGCTTCTAAGTCCCTTCCTTCATGTGACCTCTGGTAGTGACCATACGCCTATTCAAAAGGCACTTCATGTTCTTGGTATAGCGAGCACTAGCTCCCTATTTTCCGATATAAACATGGGTGATTGAATTCACATGACCACGTGATTGTGGGTGCAGGCTCTCTTCTCATTAGCCCCCTGTTGCCTGTGACCTCAAGCTACATCCTTGCATAAGAGAATGATTGCGAGCGCATCCAATAGTGGTTTGGGATTAAACTCTTTTCTCTCCACAATCTACCTTGAGCTGCCACATTGATCCAGATGGATATCGATGGCCACCCACCTTTTCCAACTGGCTCAAAATAGTTTTTTGATAGTGTCTCACTGTGACAGGCCATGGGGTGGTCATGCTGAGTGAGAATGGTTCCCACAACATAGTCTGAAGCATCTATCTCGATCTCAAAAGGATGTTGTAGGTCTAGTAGTGAAAGTACTGGAGCTGAGCACAAGCACTGCTTCAAATCATCGAATGCTTGTTGTTGGGACTGGCCCCACACAAATTTCACCTTACCACCACCCCTGTTTATTTGGCTGAGGGCCCATGCAATATGGGAGAAACCCAACATGAACCTGCGGTAGAAATTGGCAAGGCCCAAGAAGCTCAAAAGCTCAGTGAGTGTTGTTGGGGCTAGCCAATCACGGATGACTTGGATCTTGGCTGAATCCACATGTACGCGATGCTGATCAATGATGTAGCCTAGTTAATGGACCCTATCCATGCCGAAGGAGCATTTTTCCAAGTTGGTGTATAGCTTGTGCTGCCACAGGGTGTGTAGAACCTATTGAATATGCTGCAAGTGTTCGACCCAAGTCTTGCTATAAATTAGAATTTCATCCAGATACACCACTACAAAAGTATTGGTGAATGGTCGCAAGATATCGTCCATCATCCTCATGAAAGTGGCTAGAGAATTTGTCAAACCAAAGGGCATGACCAACCATTCAAAAAGGCCTTCCTTTGACTTGAAGGTGGTATTCCATACATCTGTCTGTTCTATCGGGACCTGGTGGTAGCCAGACTTCAGATCAACCTTACTGAAGTATTTGGCCCCCATGAGTTGATCAAGGAGGTCATCGATTCAGGGAATCGGGTACCGGTTTCTGAATGTGATTTTATTTAGAGCCCGATAATCAATACAGAGTCGCTAGGTTCCATCTTTCTTCTGTACCAACATGATTGGGCTCCTGCAAGGTGATGAGCTGGGGCAGATGTGCCCCTTGTCGAGAAGTTCTTGGATCTATCGCTTGATCTCCTCATTCTCTAACAAAGAGTGATGATAGGTTGTCCCATTGGGTAGTGGTGCACTGGGGGTCAGATCGATGGGGTGCTTGACCTGGCAGTGCAGAGGTACCTCTGTAGGTGAGGTGAATATATCCGAGTATTCTTCCACGACCTTATCTACTTGCTTCTACTATGTGGAGAGGTCGGCCATAGAGACCCTGGATGTGGTTGTGATATTTCTCTTATTCTGAGAGAGAATCACTAAGAATACAAACTTCCTCGTCTGAGAGATGACCTTCTTGCATTTCTTAGCAGAGATCAAGGAAATAACACTAGGTGGGATTGCCTCGGGTATCCTGTACAATTTCCTGTTCAAAGTAATAATAACACTATGAGGCCTAGACTCATATACATCATGACATTTCCATAAATAAGGTTGGCCTAAAAGAACATCACAAACTTCAAGAGAAGAAACATCACACAATACCTCATCTTTGAAGGGCTTGATGTCGTACGGCAGTCGTCACTATTGGCTGACGGACTGGCCCATTGGGTAGCGGTGCGTCGGGGGTTAGATCGATGGGGTGCTTGACCTGGCAGTGTAGAGGTACCCCTATAGGTGAGGAGAAGATATCCGAGTATTCTTCCATGACCTTATCTACTTGCTTCTGATGTGTGGAGAGGTCAGCCGCAGAGACCCTGGATGTGGCTGTGATCTTTCTCTTATTCTGAGAGAAAATCACGAAGAAGACAAAATTCCCTGTCTGAGAGATGACCTTCCTGCATTTCTTAGCAGAGATCAAGTAAATAGCACTAGGTGGGTCTGCCTCATGTATCCTATATAATTTCTTGTTCAAAGTAATAATAACACTACGAGGCCTAGACTCATATACAGCATGACATTTCCATAAATAAGGTTGGCCTAAAAGAACATCACAAACTTCGAGAGGAGAAACATCACACAATACCTCATCTTTGAAGCAGGGATGATTTTAAGGATGGAAATTTATTTTAAAATGTAGAAACCTTGGCGAATATTACTAATCCTTCATATGTAAACTATAAATGTTTGGCGATATTTTTAAAAAAATATTCAAATTTCTAAGTATTTTATATAGTTTTTATAAAATTTTGGCGATTTTTAAGGTAAAATAATTTTATCCTATAAAATTTGGGCGAATCATTTTTAAAATAACGAATCTCATTTTTGGAAAAACCATGGAAAATTAGCCCATGAGCAAAATTTAGCCCCTAAAATCATCCATGATTTGAAGGGCTTTATGCTGTACGACAATAAACACTGTTGGCTGACGCAGAGATCGCTTCCTTGGTGAATCCATCCAATGGTGTACAACTGTGGGTGTGGCGTTGTTGGTAGGGTCAGCCGCTTGACGACCTCTACTGAGATAAGGTTCTTCTGGCTACCACTATCAACGATGAAGTGTAGTAGGGTGCCTTTTACCCACATTTGTGAATGGAAGAGGCACTCTCCTTCTTCTGGCTCATCTGGTTCACCAAGCTGGAGCTTGGTGGTGGCAATAATGGCACTGGGTTCTGCGTCAATGATCCATCTTCCCCTTTCTATTTCTGGCTCATAGTCATAATGTGCATCTGATTCAGAGGATTTCACTTTGGCCACCAACAACTGCTTTGAGTGAGTCAGCAGTGTTATGCCAAAGGCTCTTATGGAAGTCACACCACTTCCCGATATCTTTCTTTGTCTTTCCGGTGTCCTTCTTTGCTTGCTGCTTGGACTGGTTGTCCTGATACTGTCTATCTTTGCTCTATCCTTTGTTCGGTGGGTTGGGGCCGCCCTTTCCTGGCTTTTGTTGTGAGGGGTTCCCAGGCCCAAATTACTGTTTCTTTTGTTTTAGCTTCTGCTCGACTTTGACAGAATATCGGTAGGCCGCGCCCAAGGATGAGATGTCTAGAAATTCCATTTTGGTCTGGATGTATCTATGCAGAGCACCGTGATACTTGAGCACCAGATGTCACTCTGAATCTTTGATACCTAATTTGGTGCACAAGGTATGGAAGATATTTATGAAATCTGGCACTGCTTGGTCTCTTTCTTGCCGCAGTGTGGTCCATTTGGTATACAGGTTGTCATAACTTCCGACAGGGTAGTATTGTTCCTTAATAGCATCCCTGAAGGATTCCTAGGTGGTCATGACTGAAAATAATGAGGTTTCCTCTGTTTTCTTTTGCTCACAGAAAGTTTCCCACCAATATTTGACATGGGGAATGACTTTGAGGAGCGCAAAAGTAATATTTTCTTTATTCGAAAAGTTATGGAGAGAAAAATACACTTCTAGTAGATTCAACCACTTGTCTACAACATCTGCGTCTATCTGACCTTCAAATATAGGAATATCGAAGTTTATTTGTACCTTGAAGGGGGCGATGCCTCCATTCAAAGAAGATGCGTCGCCTATTGGTAGCCGTCAAAGGATTTGCACAAAACTATCCATCATCTCGTTCCTCTGTTGCGTGAGGGCTTCCTCAATCAACAGTTTGAAAGGATCTCCTGTCCCATCATCTTTCTTTTCTCCTACCATGGGAGGTCGCTTGGGCGTACGAGAGCTTCTTTCCTCAAGAGAAACAAGATCGAGACCCAACTCTTTATACTCTGACCTCGTTGGGGACATGCATTAAGATGACAAGGAGTGGACCGCTCTGATACCACTGGCATAAAATCCGGATCACACATACCCCTTCTCTGATACCATGGTTTCAATTGTAGCATTCCCTTAGAAAATTAAATTTCGAGCAACTTCTGATCCCACAATCAGGCGTGATCGTCGATCTCATGGTATCTGACTAATTCCCTTGATCAATGGCTCCGATATATTGTCTCTTCCTAAATTCTTTCCTCTGTCCACACATGATCCTTAGTCTCATCGACCAAGTGACATGTGGCCCTACAAACCAACGGATGAAATCGATTTCTCCTTTCGGGCTTCGGGAGTCTCGATTCTCAAACTTCGCTTGCTCCTGGAGAATTTCACCTATAGTCCATGATCTAATGACACATGGTATTGTCGAATCAATGGTCACAATCCCTTCAGGTATTCGAGGTTCGTAAATCTCAACTTTCCAACCTTTCAACCTTCCTTTGCTTTTTCCCGTAGCTGAAAATCCACTGATGCGTGTCGCTTCTAGATAAACGATCAAGATCCTTTCGCATATCTGACATTCAGAATTCTCGAGTCTCAACTGGAAATCCTTGAAGTGATATTTCTCCTAAATCTCAGATCAACTGACATGTACTCCCCTTGACAATCAATGGTTGAGATTTGTCTTTGGCGATTTTCACGTTCTCCCCATCCACAAACTTCTGAAGTTGTGGATCTCGCACCACCTGTCCTCCTCGACGATGGAAGACCACAAACCACTTTGGGACTTTGGAACTTTGGGCAAGTGCTGGTGGTAAATATCCTGAAGTAGAACTCTCGAAGTGATGTCACTTACTTATGTCACTCGATGACGTGTCATGAGCCTAGTAGCTACCACTTGTTACTAGGATTTGTGATTTTCACATACCAGAAATGTTGAATCAACTTGACACTTGTCATTATCTGATTGCACCATGTGTCCTTGCTGACATAGTCTTGCTGACGTGTATCCTCATTCACTTCAAGACTTCGACCTTTGGGACTTCGGGTATTTCTACTTTTCAAGTCACCAATTCTTCCGAAGTGAGAATCCCCAAACAGTAACCTCCTCGCAACTTTTAGACCCGAACTAAATGTTTCTTGTCGATCATGTTCTTAGATTGAC
>ML817652.1:69312-101803 GCA_009831015.1 Picea engelmannii | reverse complement strand
AGCTTTCTGTTCATTTTTACTTTCATCTTTCAAACATCACTAGTTTCACTTTCATACCCTTTGACATAAGACAAGCCATAAAATTAACGCTAAATCTAAAATTCATTAGACTTTTATGTTTGTAGGGTTAACCAACTAGTTCAAGATTAGGGCCTTAGATTAGGTTGGAGAGGAAACTCTTCAAGGCCATTAAAATCAAACATTGGAGTCTGAATTAGGTAGTGTCCAAGTCCAGTATCGTGAAAGTTATCCGGGACCCCCCTCTAACACAGAGGATAAACACGAGGTCGCATGCGGAAAGGTAGCGGAGATAACCCCTCCAAAGTTGGACCAATCGTAGTGGAGAACACATATAGAGGGCTTGTCTTGGGATTCCGTCGATTTCATTTGCCACGGAGCTTCATAGTTCTTATACAGAATGCCTAGTTTAGGTACAAGTCTTGTACTTTCCTACTCCACTTCACAGACTTCAGGTCTGGGGTCAGGGAGCTCTAATGCTACTCTGCAAGGTCACATGGGGGGCACTCCTGCTCGTTTTAATGCTTTCCCTTATGGGGGAGATCATATACCTCCTTCATCCCCTTCACTCGGTGGCATGCATTAGCAATCCACCGGGCCACCTTCACACCATAGTTTACTTGGAGCAGGGACTCAAGGACCACCTTCGCATAATATGCTATAAGGTTCGACAAAGTTTTCTTTGTTCGGTGAATTTGGTAACAACGCCTTTTCGTCAGCTACTTTCCCAATTGGAGGTAACCCTGGTTTCGGACAACCTATTCCTATGCAGGGTACTATTCCTGCATAGGGGGCACACCCAGGAACTTCTTCCGCATCAGGGCCTTGGAATTCTTGCCAGGGATCCGTTCCCTCATCAAGAATGTCGATCTGGGGTAATTATTTTCACAATCAATGGAACCCCAGACAAAGCACTATGCCTATCCCCACGGGACCGACATGGGGAAACCCTTCCCAAAGTCCTTCGAATGTAATTCATGCCCAACCATCTATGTCGTATTTTGGAAATCAGTCGATGTTGTCTCCTCACACGCAAAATCCATACGCTAGCCATGGCCATGTTTTTTACCAGAACCTAGGCCAGCAGCCAAAATTTTCCTGGCAACCTGGTGCCAGTCAAACTCTAGGCCCCCTTTTCCCAGGTTATAACCAACAAACCAAATTACCTTTCCTGGTGACCTTTCATTTTCCAGACTTGACAAGGTTGTTGAATGACCCAATCTGTTACGATCTGCATTGGCCTCCTATGCCAATGAAGTTTCCTTCGAACATACCAAAGTTTGAGGCCAAGCCTAACGAAGATCCAGGCGA
Organism: Picea engelmannii; assembly: GCA_009831015.1. Lineage (NCBI taxonomy): Eukaryota > Viridiplantae > Streptophyta > Pinopsida > Pinales > Pinaceae > Picea > Picea engelmannii. The sequence goes on along the minus strand of ML817652.1, from coordinate 100,474 downwards.
TCATGTGACTACCTTCCACCTTTGGTGCTCATCTAACTCTTTGAAAGACGACTCTGTAAAGTTATGATTATTTCAACATACTCTCATTGGGAGTGCCACGAAATGGTACATTGAGCTCGACCACTCAATATATTCTTCCTTCGGCGAATTGACAATGGCCTTCCTAAACCATTTCCAATTACCTGTGAGATACGACGCTGGCACAGAATTGCTAGACAATTTCTCATAGACAAAAGCAGACCATATCTCTGATCACATTCGAGAATGGAGATGCCGAAAGAGTTTAATTAAGGTACCAGTCCCACCATCATTCCTTCTTGAGTGGTTCCTTAAGTCTTTGGTCCTGCAGTTATCCAAAGACATCGCGACTTCATGAGTGTTTTCCAAAGAAGATGCCATCATGAGAGCTCAACAACTTGAGCTAATCTATTCTCAGTCTGGTTTATTATATGAGATCTTTCTAGATGCGCCACACTCAATACTTGATAAAACCAGACAGAGAGCTGGATCACATGCCAATGGTATTGTTGGTTCAGCACAAACAAAGCCTGCTAAGAAATTGATGAAACAGTTGCAGTAGTTGTCTATACAACACACAATGACCAACCAAACTACTGCTTTGGTTTCTCCCCCTACCAAAACGTCGAATGTACACATAGTACAATCGGATAATCCAAAGGTCATCCAGCAGCCCAAAGGAAAGAAAAAACAACGAAGGAAGGGTAAGGGGGATAAAAAACCTACCGATAATGCTGGCGGGGACAACACTAAGAAATGGAAGGTGAGGTATCCATGCAACTTGTGCACATAAGACCACCCGACCCATCTATGTCCTTGGCTTGTAGAAGCCCAAAAGTTCGTGAATCAGCAACAACCTACTGTGTTAACCAATCCATTTTAACATGGGAAAAATCTAACCCAAGCCTCTGCAAGCACGGAAGGGGGCAGCAAGGACCCTCTCCGTCCTTGCACAACCCCGCATCCGCAAATGTATATATGGTGAAGGGTGATGCGTTTATATCGACTAGAGCGCATGACTATAGTAAACCAAGCACTTCTAAGAAGGGCAAAGAAGACGAACTCCCATCTCTTCCTCTACAGATTGAGAAGACGTTGGGTGAAATAATGACACACACCCCCAAAGGCACGTTCAAAAAATCTTCTCACAACCCAAACGCAAGGGCTGCCTAGAAATATTGGAAGATTTATCACAAACCTCTTGTGCGATGTCTGCTTTGGAGGTCCTCCAAAGCTGCCCTTCCCAGAGGAAAGCCTTGTTAACCGCTTTAGGATCTACCGAGACTTGTAATCTGAGTACAATCTTGCTGGATACAACCAACTTAAAACCTCGTATGCCTTACCATGTAGCATTTCAAATAGTAGTGGCTTATCCCACGAAAACGTTTACCTGGAATATCCTCTACATGGTAGTTGATGAGGGCGCCTCGACATGCGTTATGTCGTTGGCATGTTGGAAGGCCATTGGCCAGCCCATTTTGTCTTCGTCACCTACTCTCCTCACTTCTTTCGATGGTCGTTCGTTCCGACCACATGGTATCATTCCCTCTTTCCCCATGTAGTTAGGAGGGAAGACCGTGTGTGTCGAGGTAGAAGTAGTCGACGCGCCCCTCGAATATAACCTCTTTTTAGCGAGGAGTTGGACTTATGCCATGCAAGATGTGGTTGTTACAGTTTTCTGGGTCTTGTTGTTTCCACACGAGGGCCAGATTGTGAACATCGATCAATTGTCTTTCTCCGGACCTGACCCTTCATTGGGGGCATCCATGGTCCCGATGATTGATAATCCTCAACCAGGCGTGGTCAACATAGGGGTTGTTTTGTGCCTATATTTGATGGGTACCTTCGATTACCCGCCCCCTCAAGGTGATATCAAGTTTATATCCAATCACCATAAGGTTGATATTTTTCAAGTTTCATCGTTCTGCACGACTTACTTCGACGATCCGTGGATACTTCCTTCCCCATCGGCCATGATGGATGGGACAGGGCACCCAGGCATGTCCATGCCCTTGTCCGTAGCTAAAGTAGCATACTCTTTAGTCCAACAAGATTCAGCCAACACTGATACAACTCCTTCATAAGAGTTAGATCTGCTTCTAGAGCCTATTTGGGCTCAGGGTTCTCTCACTGACACCGATTCGTTAGAACTAGTCTTGCCTTCTGACAAAGAAGTAATTGAGGCAATGACTAGTCTGGACAAACCCTGGGATGATCTTCATCAAAAATCATACTTCCTCCCAGAGTTAAGTAGAATCGAGGTCAGAGAATTCACCTTGACTATGACTGGAGATAGGTCTTGTCCTATTAATCCCTTAGCTACACAGAAGGTCTATGCTGAGGGTAATATGGAAACCATCGCTGAAACCATATCAATAAATATCTCCAGAACCCCTGGCAGCGTAGACAATGTTTTCGTCAGAGCATACTGCTCCCCTGAGGAGATACCCGACATCGACCCACAAAGTGTCGATCATGAGCTAACTTTGTTGTTTTTCAAGCTCGCTTTGAGATCCGAAAGCAACACCCGGTGAGACTGCATTTATGGTTTTCGATCTCGTTCGGATTAACTGAGAAAAGTAACCTCTACAAGTCTTCTTTTAAGCCCTTTTCAGAACCTCTAAACATGAAAACATTGTCGAGCGATCTTGTGGCCTTTCACGCTCGTAAAACTGAAATTTGAAGTCACATCTGTCCGACAATAGTTTACCCCTTTTTTGGTCTGGAATATCAATTGTACGAACAAAGGTATACTCTATGGAACTTCATTTCTCTAGAAGAGTACTCTCAGGTATCATTTTAACCCTTTTTTGGGCCTCAGGGACTAAATTTACGAAAAAGGAACCCCCACGGAGTCCATAGTTAAGCTCTTTTCAGACTCCCTAAAATTGAAAAGATCACCGAGTGACCTTATTCTCTCACACTCATTAAAATGGTACAAAAGAACATTCCTGACAAAGTCCACAGTTAATCTTTTTTCAGACTCCTTAAAAATGAAAAAATGGTCGAGTGATCTTGTCTTTCTCCCACTCATTAAAATGGTTTTGAATAGACGTCTTGTCGGTGCTAGTTTACCCCTTTTTTGAACCGACTAGACTATCTTCGAAAAAGGTACCCCAATGGAGTCTCCTTTTACATTTTTTCAGGCTCTCTAAATATGAAAAATCACTGAGCTTACCTTCTTTGGGATTGTTAAACTTACATCGAAGGACGTTACCATTATGTGTTTTATTAATCGCATTTGCATAACCGCGTCTTTGGCCTAATGTCGGCTCCATGTTGCTCTCAACTAAACCATCTGAAGGATGCCTCATACGCAAGCCCTATAGCACTTTTCCTCTGCGTCTTGACACCTTTGGCCCTTGGAGGATTTTTCTCGAGTGTCCTTTTCTTGCATATGTCCCTTTGCCCTGAGCATCCTTGTGTTCTGTGCACTTGGAACTAGTATGTTTGTAACACTCATTTCTCCATTGTAACGTAACATTTTTTTATTCTTTTTCCAAAATTATTGAAAAAGACAAAAAAAAATCAAATATACCCCAAAAAGAGGAAGGGAAAAGTATTTTCTTTATTAGCATCATAATGAGTCGCCCTTGGATAAAGCACATCTGTCCATTTTTTCATCAAACCCTAGGATGTAATATGACTTTAGGAAGTTGTTCTTGCTACATAGAGCTATGTCCTCCTCCGTTTGGTTATTCTTCCAAACATATGGAGAGTTTTCGTTGCCTCCTGCCTCGTAAACTTATGTCAATGCCATGCTTCATGAGTCTCATCATTCATCGTGTTGTTGTCCAAGGGAAGTTTGTCACCAAGCCTGAGATGGCCCCTCTGCAGTTTGTCTCTTTCCCTCATATCCAGCCATCCTGAATGTCCAATCAAGTCCTTGTTCAAAATCAATGAAGCCTTCAGTCTGATCATCAAGATTATCTAGTCCATGACCGACGAGTTGTCGAAGACCTCTCGGTAGTGTAGTCGTACACTCATATTACACTCCTACCTTGAGTTTTGAAGATTTTGAAGTTGTTGCTCGAGCTCTGAAGACCTCATCTCTAGCCATCAGGTTGTATCAACTTCTAGAAGATGGATACTCTATATGTATCTCTTTTTGATTTTGAGATGTAGCTCCGTTGTGTATTGTTTGTGACTACACTTTATATAGTTATTTGACATGGATCTACAATGTATTTGATTAGTAGCCATGATTCTATTTTATCCTGAGCATGGGTATTCCCACCTTGGTAAGACATTTGTTATTTTACAGATGGCACCTCCCAGTTCCTGGTCCTTAGGCTCACCTATTCAACACATCAGTAAAGATTGGTAATGTATTTCGACCATCAGATGCTCTTCTGACCTCACACATTAGGGGGCATCCATTATAACCCTAATTTTCACCATACATGCTTACATGGAATTAGGCCATCTCAGATTCCTTCTTTGCCAAAACACTACTAAACAACTCTTCTAAAAACTCCATTTTTAAAATTCCATGCTAGCTAACCCACTACAGCCCGCGTGGATCTACAGTGTCCATGCTAGTTGGCCCACTAAATCCTACGTGGACCTTCAGAAGCACGAAAAAAGGAAAGTTGTCGACGGAACACACAACTTTGGGTGAGTTAGCTGAATCTTCCGGCCATGCATGGTCAAGGGTTCGTCCAAATACCTAGCTTCTTCTAGCCTATAAAAGAAGGGTTATAGGTCTTATTTGGAGGAGGAGAATAATAGTAAAGAAACTATACCCAATTTCACATTCCCATTGTCCCAACCCTTTAGCCATCCTTGTGCAAAGAGAGATACAGAGAAAAGAAGTTGGAGGACATTTGAAGAGGATCCCAGGATCAGGTTCGCAGAGCAGTGGTCGGTCTCGACATTGTAAGTTGATTCATTAAAGTTAATAATAAAGAAATGATTTTCCCATCCCACTATATGAGTTCGTCATAGTTTAGTGAATATATGTTTGAATCTCTAACCCCTTAATATGTAGAACAAATGCATGTAGATTTTGTTGTTTGTTTTGTACGCAGGTCAGTCTTGGGAGGATAGTTTCTAACAAGTGATCAAGCGTGAAGAAGGATCGACATCGAACATTCAGAACAAGGTATGTTTGTTTAACCATGTATTTGCTTAAAAGAAATGGGGATTAGATCTGGGACAACGATGAAAAGTAGGATTCTTTCGGTCTCATCTGCATGCATGATATAACCCTAAATGCTAGTCCGTAGGGGGATTTCCCACCACAACACATGGTGGAACCTAAAAACTTTAATGAAGCCAGTAAAGACATAAATTTGTTAAAATCAATGAATGAGGAACTAGACTAGATTGAAATGAATGACACTTGGTAACTCGTTCCTAGGCCAACAAATAAAAATGTAATAGGATCCAAATGGGTCTACAAAACCAAGATGAATGAGCAAGGAAATATTGTAATAAATCAGGCTAGATTGGTCTGCAAAGGATATGCTCAAATAGAAGAACTAGATTTTGATAAAACATTTGCGCCCTTAGCAAGATTAGAAGCTATTAGAATGTTTCTTGCCTATGCATGTCATAAATAGTTTAAAGTCTATCAAATGGATGTCAAGTCATCTTTTCTAAATGGAGATCTAAAAGAAGAAGTCTATATGGAACAACCAGAGGGTTTCCAGCTGTCAGATAACCTTGAATTTGTATGCAAGCTGAAGAAAGCCTTATATGGGTTGAAACAAGATCCTCATGCCTAGTATTACAGACTGGATAAGTATCTTCAAGACAAAGGGTTCAAGAGAGAAACAATTGACAACAATCTATATATCAAAACAGAGGGTAATGATTTGCTCATTGTGTTGGTCTATGTAGATGGCATCATCTTCGGAAGCAATATTGCTTCATTGGTACAATGGTTTGCTTTTTCCATGCAATATGAGTTTGAAATGTCTATGATAGGGGAAATGTCATTTTTTCTTGGTTTGCAAATTACTCAGAGGTATGAAGGAATATATCTTTCTGAGGAGAAATATCTAACAAAAATGTTGAAAAGTTTTCAAATGGAAGATTCTACACCTATGAGCACACCTATGGTCATTGGATTCAATTTAAGCAAGGATGATGACTCACCTGATGTTGATTAGAGTTCATATAGGTCTATGATAGGCAGCCTATTATACATCACAACATCCTGTCCAGACATAATGCATGTTGTTGGAATGGTAGGAGGGTATCAGGCTACACTTAAACAAAGTCATTTGTTAGCTATCAAAGGAATATTCAAATACTTGAAAGGAACAATGAACTATGGCTTATGGTATCCTAGGCATCAAAATTTTCAACTATTATTCTATTCAGATGTTGATTGGGCTAACTGCGTGGATGAAAGTAAAAACATGAGTGGAGGTGCATTCTTGTTAGGAAATTCTCTTGTAGCATGGTTGAGAAAGAAGCAAGCTTCCATTTCCTTATCGACTACAAAAGATGAATACATTGCATCTGCCACTTGTTGTACCCAAGTATTATGGATGATTCAGACACTTGCAGACTTGGAGGTAAAGTATAATGCACTGATCCCAATTCATTATATAATACTAGTGCCATTAGTGTGTCAAAGAATCTTGCATTTCACTCCAAGACCAAGCATATACCCATCAAGTATCACTTCTTGAGGGAACATGTAATCAACACTATTGTTTCTTTTCATTATATTCCATCCAAAGATCGGATTGTTGATATCTTCACTAAACCGCTTGCAAAATCTTAGTTTGAGTATCTACGCTAGAAGTTGGGCGTGACCCTGTTATAAAGTTAAAATAATTTATCTGATCAGGGGGAGAGTGCTCCTAGTACATCTGATCAGGGGGATCATAGAGTCACTCTCTATTTTCTTTGACATTGATGTCAAAGGGGGAGAAAAGGTGTTGTCTGTATGCTATAGTTGGAGGTCTAAGAAAAATAGTGCAGCCTTTTAGGGTTGCCATCAATGCCAAAGGGGGATATTGTTGGCATGTTTACAGGAAGAATGTGCTTGTCATTGATGGAAAGAACAACAACAAGCCAAACCTCGAGAGCGCAGAAGATGATAAATCTCAGAAGAGATAGTGGTTTCCAAAAGTGCAGACGAGATCCAAGAGATGGACTCACAGGAGGAGCAAAGGTCGAGATCTGTGAAAACTTAAAAAACCTTCTAAGTCAGAGAGATCATAGGATCAGGAGGAAGAGTGATAGTGGTCATTGGATCACCGATCTAGAGGACCAACAACCATCAGATTGAATTAATGGAAGGATAGGATAAGCAGGGCAATACGATTGAGAGTTCGATCATCCAAATTTCCATTAGCCATCAGATTGATTTAAGTGGAAGGAAAGGATAAGCAAGAGTCGTTGATATAAGATCTTGATCAATGGAAAACATTTGTTTCAAGTCTAAATATATGAGGAGGTTACTCCTTGGAGGAATCAATTCGAGAGTTTCATTTTGAGATTTGAAATCCTCGAAGTCCAGAGATCCTGAGAGTCGAAGTAAACATCAGTCATCATATCATTTTAAAGTGGAAGGACAAGATAAGATATAAAAGAAGCATCGCAGAAAGATCAAGTCATCAATCTAAGAACATGATCGACGAAAAACATTTAGTTCGGGTCTAAAAGTTGTGAGGAGGTTATTGTTCAGGGATTCTCACTTCGGAAGAATTGGTGACTTTAAAAGTYGAAATACCCRAAKTTCTGAAGACCGAAGTCCCGAAGTGAATGAGGATCCATGTCAACAAGAATAYGTTAGCAAGGACATGTGGCGCAATCAGACAATGACAAGTGTCAAGTTGATTCATCATTTTAGGTATGTGAAAATMAAAAATCCGAGTGACACGTGGCATMTACTATGCTCATGACACATCATCAAGTGACATAAGTAAGTGACATCACTCTAAGAGTTTTACTTCGRGAGCTTTACCACCARCACTTTCCCAAAGTTCTAAAGTCCCAAATTGGTTTGGGGTCATCCATCATCGAGGAGGAAAAGTGGCGTGAGATCCACAACTTCAGAAGTTTGTGAATGGGGAGAACATGAAAATTGTTGAATACAAATATCKACCATTGATCATCAAGGGGAGTACGTGTCAGCTAATCTAAGATTTCAGAGAAATATCACTTCAAGGATTTCCAGTTGAAACTAGAGAATTTYGAATTTCGGAGATGCGAAAGGATCGTGATCGTTGATCCGAAAGGGACATGTGTGTTAKCATAGTAGCAGACCCAGGGTTCAATGCTATAAAAATGCACCAACAAAACCCTAACTACCGGCCCTTCGGGAAACACCTGATAAGCAGATGAAGTCTCACCCGAGGTAGAGGCAGGGGTGGTTACAGGACTCAGGTGTCTGCAACCTTAGCTAGGACACATATCTTTGATTGTAACACTTAACAGAGCACTTAGCAGTGATATTTATCAATATTCAGTTCTTAGCTACAATGCAGTTAAACCCTAATCACAGTACAGTGCAATGGTCAACCAGATTTGACATCTAGCAACACTTATCACGAAGGAATAGATCAGATCTAGCAGATTCAAGCACTAAGAAAATTCATATAAGTTTGATCTAACATCCATATACATCATTAGCACAAAGCATAAACATATATATCTATCTATATCAAATAACTTAGCAAGTAAAGACATAAACACATCAACACATTGCACAAAGCAAAGAAACACAACATATACATGGTTCACCCCCACCCTGAGGCTACGTCCACCAGCTCTTCTTCTTTATTATCTTCTTCAATAGGTTATATGCATAGAGCCTCAAAACCTTACTCTGCATAGGACAAGAGACCTGCACTGCTCACTAGATCCTCCTTTCCTGAGTAGATCTAAGCACAGAGTATTCCACAACCTCTTACAATGACTTGCACTTAGCTCTGCAAGACTCACACAGTATGCACAGAGCACTTACAATCCTTAAATCACATAGATCTAGCACTTAGCATATTAGCCTAACATCACATATATGCCCCTCCTTACATTGCCTAGAAATCTATTTATGCTTTACAAAATAGGCCTAAACATGGGTAAACCCATGGGCCGACATCCCATACCCGTTACATACTCCCAAATCCCAAAAAGCGGTTGAGATCCCATGATCTCTACTTCATATTGCACTCCTCTTTCGATAGGCTATCGAAGTCCCAAAATAGGTCAAACTTGACCAAGGATCTCCAAAAAATTGGTCAAGGGCCAACAATGGGTCAGTGGATTGTCAGCTCCGAGAAAAAGAAAAGGAAGGTTGAAAGGTTAGAAAGTTAAGATTTACGAACCCCAAATACCCGAAGGGATTGTGACTGTTGATTTGAGAAGACCATGCGTCATTAGATCATGGACTCTGGGTGAAATGATCCGGGAGCAAGCGAAGTTCGAGAATCGAAAATCTCAAAGCCCAAAAGGTGAAATCAATTCCGTCCGTTCATTTGGAGGGCCACATGTCACTTGGTCGATGAGACTAAGGATCATGCGTGGACGGAGGAAAGAAGGTAGGAAGAGACAATAGATCAAAGTCGTTGATTGAAAAGACAATAGATAGGAGTCATTAATCAAAGGAATCTGTCAGAGACCGCAAGATCGACGATCATGCCTGATTGCAGGATAAAAAGTTGTTGGGAAGTTAATTTTATGAGGGCAGGCCACAATTGAAACCACGGTATCGGAGAAGGGGTATGTGGCAGCTGGAGGTATATTGCAAGGAGAAAAGCGGTTAATCCCAAACCACTATTGGACACATCTACAATCATTCTCTTATGCAATGATGTAGCCCAAGGTCACATGCGATAGGGGGCTAACAAGAAGAGAGCTCACACCCACAATCACGTGGTCAAGTGAAGTTAATCGCCGAAGGTCATATCAGAAAATAGGGAGCTAGTGCTCACTAGACCAAGAACGCGAAGCACATTTTGAATAGGCGTATGGTCACCACCAGAGGTCACATGAAGGAAGGGACTTAGAAGCCAAAGAATCCAAAAAAATGGTTGGTTGTAACTCCCAGAGAAGACGAAGAATTTCGACTGACAGAGAAGCAAAAAATTCTCAGGATAACTACCAGAGAAGCCAAAGAACCTTGAATAATGGCTAGAGAAGATGAATATTTCGCATGATGATCAGGAAAATGACTCGATGTGTGAAAGACATGCAAAATAGAGAAGATACATAGTATCTCTCGGAGAGTGATGCATGTGGGCAGGATGAGATGCAGTGCATAATCTGAAGGGGAGATCTATGTTGCAATGAAGAGGATGCAGAGGCAACACATAGCATAAAAGGAAGAAGATAATCTAAACAACAAGTGGTGTTGAGCATAGGAAGAAAAATACCAGAGATTAGAAGATGAACGATGAAGAAGTAGAACAGAGTATAGAAGCTGAAGTAGGCAAAGGAGACATGGAGTTGTAACATACCATATGAGAGATAGAGAAAGTAAGTAAAGTTTTGTAAGATTCAATCAAGGTGGTAGGGTGGTGCTAGGGAGGATTGTAGTCCTCTAAATTCTATTTGGTGCTAGAATATATTTTTGGAATTGGTGCTTCCATCTATTTGGTGCTAGAGAAATCTGAGAGTTTGTGCTCTCTGCAAGTTGTAGCTTGCTATCAGAGGTTGTAGCCTCATATTTGAGTTGGATCTCAAAGACTATGATGTACATGAAAGTTGGAGCTTGATTGACATCCTAAGAAGAAGAATTTTTCACCCTTATGGGTTTCCTCATGAAAATCAGTGTCTCTGTGTATTCTGTGTGATTGATCAAATATTGTATATCTGTGCATGATAAGTTATGAACAACACATTAAATAATAATATAAAGGTAATTAAAAAATAACAAGAAACATTTCAATCTTATATACATAACTTATTCACCTCCCCCTCTTAGTTAATTTCCAACATACCTACCCATTGTCACCTTAGATAGGCACTCCCCTCTCTTTAGTGATGATGAAATCACTACAAGGGAGGAATCCCAGTGACCCTAGGGATATTGATATGGAAAGTGAGATGATGATCAATGAACACCCCTATAGGTCAATATTAGAGAAGTAATAAGGCTTTATAATGAGTCTTGTAGATGGATAATGGTTTCCAAGTGTTATGTACCTACAAAACAATGTTAATTGTGCCCAGAACAAGAAAAATGATAGATATACAAGCCTTAAACCAATGGGGATCAAGAAAGAATCCTAGCTTTCCCAAATAGAAGAAGTATGTAAATATATATATCAGAAACAAATGATAAACATAGCTGCAAATCTAACCATCAAAAATCAAGTACAATATGTTGGGAATAAAGATATCAATGACTAGTTAAACCTCCAATGACTTAGCCAAGAGTTTGATGGTATTTAGGGTTGTTTATTAAGTGTTATCATAAATTTATTATGACAACCAAGTGGCTATAGGATAAATATCTAACCACAAAAATCAACAAGTAAACCACCCAACAATTAGCCAATAATAAGTAGAACAATAACATAGGTTTACAAGTGAATTTCAGTGGTATATTCGAGAGCAGTGAGTGAGGAAAAAATGATTTTGTAGAAGCCCTAATGGTTGTATCATTAATTTGTAACAACAAAGAGAATCACTTGGCTAAACTAGACACCCTTAGGGCATAATCAAGCTTATAGCATGAAGGATAAATTCCAACTTAAACAATTGCAATATCTCAAATTTCCACATATACCAATGTAACAATTTTATGTCTCCAATGCAAGTATATTAGTGCCTTATCAATTAATTTAATGTATTCTCTTGTTTAAGAGCTAGTTTTTTTACTTATCTAGAGGTGTAAACCTTTTTACTCCCTAGAGAAAACAAAACTAGCAAGGTAAATCTAGGAGGGTGTAAGCCCTTTTACTCCTCCTAGCAACCTTTGCAAGAAAAGCTTATCCAATGACAAAATTATAAATCTTGGTGGAGGGTGTATTCCTTTATTCTCATCTAATATTTTACAAAATTAAACTTGAAACCAATTAGAAACAGCACAAGAGCATTAATTCCTTACCTAGTCCAAGAAATAGCAAGATAAACCCTTCTTTTCCAAGAATATTCCACCATAATAGCAAGAACAAAGAATCCAAGATAAAACACCTAGATTTCCACCACCAAAAGGCAAGTACTAGCATCCAAAAGAGACCAAAAATAAATAGTGCACCTTTCCCAAGTAGGGAGAAAATTTCAACCAACAAATATGTAATTCTCAAGTGAGTTATCATACACATTATAAAGGGTTGGCCTTTATTTATATGAGGTCACCTAAAACCCTTTTGTCCACTTTTTGAAAAGTCAACATCAAATTATGGAGGCTAACCTCCCTATTTTTCCTTTTACATCTTAAAATTTGAATTTACAAAAATAAAATCCCCTTTTAGGGTGACATCATGCCCTAAAGGGTGACGTAGGGCCTCTAGGAGAGACGTTGGCCTTTGATGAAGAACATTGGGCTTCCAAAGGCCATAAATCATGCCACCAAGTGCTCTAGCATGTGTCAAGTGTCTCTCTCTCCATAAAAACATGACCATCACCATCAACCATGAGAAACTCCTTCAAAACTCTAAACCCATGTGACATCTAGGGCATAAGGTGTGATGTTTTAGTCCTTCAAAGGCTATCGTTGGGGTGAAATGAGTTGGGACATGGTCATATCACATTGTCCAAGTGCCTCAAAAGGAAATGTTCATCTTCCCATGTGTCCAGGGAGAGTGGGTGCATCATCCAACCTATGGTATCCATGCCCCAATGAAGGTCCAAGTTACCTTATTCCTTCACGATCAAGATTTCACCCATCAAGGACCTACAAAGACAATCAAATACACCCACCAAGGGTCCACATGTCACAAGTATCATGCCAAGTAATCCATATCTAATAAAAGAACCACCCAAACATGTGCATAAAATCCCCCCTTCTCAAAATAAACAAATTCTAAAAGACCTTTTACAGCTTGCCAAATTTAAATATGGGAGGGGTGTCATAATTCCCTATTGGGTGAACCAATTCCTGAAGTAGGGGATTTTCCCAAGGATAATCCTTTCTAGGTTATTTAATGAATGTGAGGTGGATGGGGTTAAAATTTTATGTATGTGGTTTCATGACATACAAGAACTCGTATTGTCTCATTTATGGGTTCCTTTGCTGAGGGTTGTCCACATCCTTTTCCTCTTTTTTATTTTAAAGCATATTTTTCCAAGCCCTTTATTATCCATTTATTTTGCATGTATTTCGAAGTTTAATACAATAATGGACACTAAAAAGGAAATGCATAGCCCACATATGGTCTACCTTGATTTTCATGCTTTTCCAAGTTGAAGACAATAAGGGGCACTAAAAAGGAAATGCATATCCCACAAACCCTCTACCTTGGAAAACAATATTAATTAATTAGTTATTTATTTTATGGCTCACTCATGTTTTTTAGAGGGGCGTTTCATTGCTCTCGGGTTCCCAGGGTGATATTTTATTGCATGATGTTTTTTCCAGGGCACCTTTGATCCTAGTGTTCCCTTCTTCCCATGAAATGAGGTACATTCCCTTCTTGGGTCAATAAGCCTAAAAACCTAAAAGATGTGGAAACACAGGGGAAGAGGTGATGGAAGGTGGAAATTATGAGATTTAATGGTATGATGACCTTTCAAGAAACCCCTAGTAGAAATCCTTTCCTTGAGGGTGGCCACTTACTAGGAAACTATGACACTCACCAAGGTGGAATAGCGAAAAAATAATAATTTCCAAGCAATTGTTTTCAAAATCAACAAAGGATCCTTTGTGACATGTTCAAATCATTCAGATTTTAAAATGACACTGACCATGATACTAGACTTGTTATGTCATGAAACAAGACATTTTGTAATCTATGGGACAATATGGGAGTGGTGTATGATGATTCCATCGATCGAATGGTAATGTGTTGTATGATAGGATCCCCTACCTGCTCATCTACCTCTCGGTACTCCATGTCTGCAACCTGAGGGCCTCGAGACATTATCTCCTTAGTTATTCCTAGAAATGGGGGATAACATGTATTTATTTGATGATGCACCTCACCTCTTGGGTCACCTATTATCATAGTACCCAATAATGATGGAAATTTGAAGATATGTATTGCCTACAGAGATTTGAACAAGATTACATTCAACAACTAGTACCCTCTACCCAAGATCAATGATTTATTAGTCCAAGTGCAGCGTGCCAAGTACTTCAACAAATTGGATCTCAAATAGGGATAACAACAAGTACATGTCAAAGAAGAAGAGACATGGAATACCAACTTCACGATAAGGAAAGGTTTGTATGAATGGTTGTCCATGCCATTTGGTTTATATAATACACCAACCACATTTATGAGACCGATGAATGATGCATTGCACCCATATTTAGATTCATCTTTTATAGTGTATTTGGATAATATATTGGTTTATATCTCTACCTAAGAGGAGCACATCTCACAGCTCATGCAAGTTTTAGAGACTCTAAAAAAGTGCTAGTTGTTGGCTAACGTCAAGAAATGTGAGTTTTCTCAAAAATCATTGGTTTATTTGGAGTATGCAATTAATGGAGGGGAGCTCAAGATAGATCCCACAAAGATGGAAACCATCAAAAAGACGTTGATTCCTACTAATTTCACTGAAGTTAGGATATTTATTTTGGTATCAGAGTACCTACAGAATTTCATAGCATCTTTTTCATCAGTAGTTTCACTACTCCATTCCATAACAAGCACTGGTAAGAGTTTTCAATGGGGAGAGAATTAACATAAATATTTTGTTGAGATGAAACACTAGATCAGTCAAGCACTAGTTCTTGCATTGTCTAACTTGTAGAATCCATTTGAAGTGGATACATGTGCAAGTGGATATGCAATGGGAGTGGTTTTGATGCAAGGAGTTAAACCAATATGCTATCATTCGAAGATGTTTCATGGGGGAGTTTTGAACTATTGTACATAGTATAAGGAATTATATGTCATGTTTAAGGATATTAAGAAGTGGAATTACTATCTTATGGGAAAGGAAACCATTATCCACACAGATCACCATTATCCATGACCTTTCAAGGAAACCCCCGGTAGAAACCCTTTCCCTGAGGGTGGCCACTTACTAGGAAACCATGACACTCACCAAGGTGGAATAGGGAAAAAAACATAATTTCCAAGAAAATGTTTTCAAAATCAAGAAAGGATCCTTTGCAACATCTTCAAATGATTCAAATATTAAAATGACACTTACCATGATACTAGACTTGTAATACCCCTAGGTTGAACACCAATTGTAAATATGAATGTAAATATGTTTTATAGGCTTGTGAGCTAGGTTATTATAAGCCAAAAGGCTTATGTGATTATTAGTTCAGAGAACCTAGATGCTAAAATCCAGTGAGCCTATTTTTGTATATGTAAACACTCATATCAATAATAAAATACTTCATTGTGTGTAGACCAACCATGCAGGGGATCTAAGCCCACCAACCATCCCATTTGTTTCATATAATCTCCTATCCCACCCGTATTCTCCCAACATTCACTAGTTCGAGGTTCGTTCCTTGTCTATTAATATAATTAGTAAGTGAGTTAGTCGAATTAGTTAGCCTTTTCAAAGAGAATGATTCCTACATGTTTCCATAATGCAATCTTGATGAGAAAATGATTTCATCCTCGAGTGAGGAGTTTAGCAATGAAGTATCTTTCTTAGAGACCAATGTTGTTTCCCATAAGTATCTATATCTGGTTCTAGGACTAATTATGATATGAAAGGCTGGTACAAATCCTTTTCTTTCGAAAGAGTAAAAGAGTATGGGGGACTAAACTCCACTAGGAAGGGAAAGGGGGGGCTAAGAGCCTCGAAAGGGGGATAAGCCAGAGGGATTATTCCCAAAGGAATATTATAATACTACTCCTAAAGACTAAGGAGAGGATAATTATTTTATCCTAAGTTCTTATGGGAAGGAGAATGAATCACAAGTGGAGAGAAGCGAGCTCCTTGAGAGCCATGTGTCATCAAGGGTGCATGCAAATAAATGTGGGGTAAATTAGTCCATTTCCCACTCACTCATCCATTCACTCTAATTGTTCCATGTTCTCCAACATTCATACCTCTACATCCTTCATGTACTCCTGGAGTTGTACACAATACCTCTTTGTCACAGGTAGCGTACCTGTACCTTACTCGAGCCAGTAATGTTCCATACCCATGCCAATATTGTTCCCTACCTAATATTGTTGTTTCTATCACATGTTCCTTACCCAAAATTTGTTTCTGCCATCACTTGTACCTAGTTGAATTAAGCATTGGACTCAAGAAGCGGGTTATCAAGCCCATGGGATTGAAGAGGAATGTTTTTAGTCCCGTTGATTGAAGAGGAAGGTTTTTAGTCCCGTGGATTGAAGAGGAAGGTTTTCAAGACCATRAGAAACTCTCTTCARGTGAGAGAATTATAGGAAATTGATTTCCTGAGGGAGCCCAACACAAATAAAGTTCTCTGAGACTTCTTGTTTGGCMTGTTCCTGAAGCCYTGGAAGGGAAGTGGGGCAGTCGAAGGACTGTTGAATGGAGAAGGTGCACACTTCCTGGGGTGGGATAGGMATGTGGGGAATGAGGGACTRTAGGTTGTTAGTTTGAGTTGGAAATTGACAAAGTTGATCCTGTTTTCCGAGACATATCAACCTAGCTAGGAATCCCTTTACCTAAGTGGAGTTTAGTCCCAGCTCAGGGGYGACCCACTGCTAAGAGTTATGAGAAGCATGGTCTAAGGCTGGGAGGATTGTGGAAGGTTTTCACRTAGTTGGTGGTCTTATTACGAAATATAAGTGTAAATTGTGTGAGAAGTTACATGTTGCATCATTATTTATGCATTTGGTTTTACGGGTTTTTTCATGTGTATGTTGCATGTGAATTTCTAGTATTATTCTGCATGAATATGAGTATTTGCAGAGTTTTTGTATACTTTAATTTTTGTATACAGTTCAAAAATGTTACGTGGTTTACCCCAGTAGAATTTTGGGAATGTTACAATATTTTTGCATGCACATTGGTATTATTTCCACTTAACTATGTTCACATGGAGAATTCAATATTTAATTTAATGGTATCGGAATACATAAATTTATATATGGCATAGCTCGGTAAGAGTGTTTTATGGAGTAGCATGCGACTCGGCCTAGGTGGTTGAGTGGGTGTGTTACAATATGGTATCAGAGCATGAAAGTTTTCAAGTGGCATGGCCCAACCTAGGCGGTTGGGGGATGTTACAAATTGGTATCAGATCTCTAGTTTTCAATATTGATCCTGGATGGGCCATGTAAGTTGAAATTGTAGCAAAATTTCAAAGAGAATTTAAGTTACAATGTGCCAGGAGGGCATTGAGAGCGTACCTTGACTGTGTTCAAAATCTCAGAAGGTGTAGCGGTTCGAGAAAGCTAGGTGAGCAAAGAAACGTCATCAACCGTTTATTTGGGCCACAATATTTGATCTAGGGCACTAGATATGTTCGAGAGAAGATAGATCTCTCACAACCATTGGATCTAGAGAAAGTGTGTGTTCATTAAGCACCGAAGTCCTTTGTACTTCACCACTTTGGTTGTTTTAATCCTTTTTGTCATGAAACAGGAAAAATCCCCAAAGATATGAAGTCTTAGAGTGAATCTATGTTGTAGATCACGGGGAGAAGTTCTAGCCATTGGATTTGGTCAAGGACATATCTGGGTTGTTGGATCAAGCACAAACTATGAGGAGAAGCAGTATGGAGAAGGACATATCTGGGCCATTGGATCTGCACATAGGCGAATGTGATTTGTAGATCTCACGGTAGTTTGAAAGTTCAACACTCTGGGAGAAAAGAGTCCTTGTGTTATCAGGTGGAAAATCTCATGAAGTCCCAAACTCCAGAATAAATCCTGACCATTGGTTGTCAGGGATACATGTCCAAAGATTAGCGATTATTCATTAATTCAACATTCAAGAGATTAGTAATGTTATGTTTTGAATTTCTCTGAAGCCTAGAGTTCTGAAGTCTCGAAGTTCAAAGTCAATCTGGATCGTTCATGGTTGGGGACACGTGTCTATAGATTAGTGATTATTCGAAAGTTCAGCGTTCAAAAGTTTTGAATTGTGTTGTATAAGAAACCTCTAAAGCCCAAAGTTTTGAAGATTCGGAGCCCCAAAGATCTGGATAACGTATATTCAAAAATTCGCTTGTTCGACGTTCGGGTGTTTTGAAGTGTGCTGGTGTGAAATCCTATGAAGCTCGGAGTTCTGAAGTCCTAGAGTGTCAGAGTGACATGGCATGTTGAAGTCACCTAGGGTGACGTGGAACCACTTTATGTGTGCTGCATGTCATCATGTTTCCTGTTATTCATAGACCTTTTGTACCAATTTTAACTTGACATGTGTCACCCGTCGATTGGTGCACGTGTCATATCCATATTTTTGACACATAACACCCCTAATACTTAGTTTCTAATGAGACTTTGGAAATTCAGAATTCAGGGAAATTTGAGTATGTTGTTGCAACAAACTTCGAAGTCCGAAGCCCCAGAGCACTGGAGTAACGATGCTCCGGAAGTTCGCCAGTTCGGCGTTTGGGAGAATTAAGGTGTGATGTAGTAATAACCTTAGAATTCCGAAGCAACAAAGCATTAGAGTAACAAAACACTGAAGCGTTAGTCTAGGGGTTCACAAATTTGACGTTCAGGAGAAGTTTGGTGTTATGTTAGAAAATCTCCCGAAGCTCCGAAGAATTATCATTCAATATTTCACCAATACGACATTTAGGGGAATTTGAATGTGTTGAAGGAGAAACCTCTGAACCCTGAAGTTCTAGAGCCTGAAATCCTGAAGATCCAGATAAGCGCCTTTCAACTAAGCACTTGGTCATAGCTTGTGGCCATATTATTTTTGGCCGAAGTAAAGGGGGCTAGTGCCCGAATTTTTTATTCTAAGGTAAAAAGGGGCTTAGAGAAAAACGCCCACAAGTTTTGTTTTGTACGAACCTACACCTAAAAAATTAAAAAGGACTTGTGTACATTATGAGAGGATCCAGCATGGGTCCAAGAGCTAACTCAGCTCTGAAGAAGAAGAACGATTGTATAGGGATTACATCACAAAAAGGGAAATTTTCAAATATCCATAACTTTATGCTCAAGACTAAGAATTGAGCATGGAAGCATGCGTTGGAAATTTCTTGAATAGTAGAATATAACTACTCAACCAGAAAATTGACCTAGATGGGAAATTTTCAATAAAATCAGAAGAAATAATCATGATGCATTATGGAACCCAGAATGATTGAGATAAGAGGGAAAAGACCAAGACAACCACCTATTAAATTTCGAGGTTGTGGGGAAGATCATATGTTTATATATTGCCCTCAAAGGGGTGAGAAAGTGAGGACTGTTCAGAGTGTAAATCAAGCTGAAATAGTGGATGACATGGGCAGAAGTGTACCTAGGATCTATGCATCCCTAGACAACAAGCAAGTTGATTTCAGTCACATGTGATTGAAGTGGAAGCTAGCTACATGAGCTAAAATAAAAATTAATGAGATGGTTAAGGCATGTCTGATGGACATGAATGGGCCGAGCACCAAGGAAAACTTGAACTTCCTACCTTTAGGTCCCTATGAATGCCTAATTGGTATGGATTGGTTGGAAAAACACCATGCTATCCTAGATTGTCATAATAAGGCATTTACTTGCCCAGATGAAGAATGGAACCTAAGGATAGTATAGGGAATTCCCAGGGAAGCAACTATCAAATAAATTTCATCATTGTAGATGAAGAAATGTTCCAGAAAAGGATGTCAAATATTTGCAGCTCATATGGAAGAAACACCTAAGGATAAGGTGTCAAATATTGAATATTATGTAGTCCTAAAGGAATTTGATGATGTATTTGAATAAATACCAGGATTAACTCCTAAAAGAGATATTGATTTCTCCATCAATATGATATCTAAAGCATCCCCTGTATCCAAGACCCCTTACAGGATGAGTACACCAGAATTGAAGGAATTGTAATTGCAATTTGAAGATCTTCTAAATAAGGTATATATACACCCAAGTGTGTCACCTTGGAATGCCCCAGTATTATTTGTGAAGAAAAAGGATGGTTTTATAGCATATGGAAGAGTTTGGACTAGGTATCAAGAATGAAATGAGGAAATTGAGGACATAATGTTATGTAAATAATATCCCACAATATCATCAAAGGCCAATACTGAAGAATATTAAGATATGAATCTAGGTGCAACCATGAAGTTTTGGGAATCCACTGCAGGAAATCCACTCATGGTAATCATAGTGCTCAATGGAATTTGGGTATAAGAGTAGATCATGTAGTGAATGATGCAGTGAAATTCCATTCACTCTAAAGGATGCCAATGTACAGATAAGGCAGTATAGTGTGGGCATATCTGCTCTAAAATATTGATAGGTTAAAATGCTATGTTTTCTGATAAAGAGAAACAAGGAGTATATTTGGAGATAAAATGATAACATCTCCAAAGGTCGGTCCTACAKTTTTAGAGATAATCGTTCCATGATTTTYATYAGAGTAGAGCATTGGAAGCATGGYTGTATGGMAAAACTTCATAGGTGAAGAAATAAAGGTGTGATCATACTAAAGAAGTGCCAAAATATGCATAAACAATGCATTATGTATAGATTGGATCCAAATGAATGCAATCAGGCTCTAAGAAAGGGTTTTCCCAKAAAGCATTGTAGGATTGATTCRTGTCCTTGAACATMTTAGGATAATGGAAACAAGGTTTCTAAAGGGGAAAACAATAAGGGACCATGAAGAAGAAAATGATTATATGCTTGGYATAGAATGCAAAATAAATAAAATCTAAGGAGAAACTATATCAARTGGAACAGATGCATAAGTAACATTCCAAGGGTGGAAAGTATCATTGGAATATATGATGGCAAGTAAAAGCAATGATAACACATTCAAGTTAACTCCATGCAACTAGAAAATAAGACATTGTGTAGCATAGCAACATGTTGAAAATGATTGTGTAAGTCAGGTTGAAATCAGATGGGTCGGGATATGAGAAAGTAATGGTTCTTTAAGCAAATCTAAGTGATGAAGTGTTTAGTCAAGGAAAGGATGAACCAGTTTGGTCCAAATAGGTAAATGAAGAGTGAATATATAAAGTCAATGAGAGAGCATGGCCATAAATGTAATTTGTCCAAGTATGTGTTAGGTCAGAGGGATCCATAAAATGATACATGCTAAAATTTAAATCAACATAGTATTTGGTTGGAAATGCAAAAGAAAACAAGAATGATTTGGATAGAAAGTGCTCAGGGTAGAAATATTCATGTACAATGATTATAGTGAGGATACACGAAGATTCAGGAATCCTGGAAATAATGGAAGAATTCTAGGAACAACAAAAAAAAGTGATACAGGGAGAAAGAGGTTGTTGCAATTAATCTAGTAGAAAACATGTTATGGCTTGTTGGAAAACCATACGTAATACAAGAAAATGGCATGCAAATGATTTTAGGAGCATGCTAGTGATGCATTACTAGTGCATACAAATATGAATTGGAAAGAGGGAATTATTGCATGTTTGAAAGTGTTGTTGATGATGTTGTTGCATATGGAAGGAATTAGCAATAGAAATATAAAGTGTTGATTATAAGACTGATAAAAGAGGCATGGGAGCTTCTACTTTCATCAGCTAATCAAGTAGTGTCAAATTTATTTAATGGAAGCTATGCAGGTATGTATTTCATAAAATTATGTTGCATAATTGTTGAAAGGAATTTATGTGAGAATTCCCTCAACGAGAATTATTTTATAAAATCACATTATTGTATTATTTGAATGCATTAATGGGAGTAATATAACACTAGGTGTGGTAAAGGTTGGAGGCTTGTAATAATTATCAAATATTATTATCTTTTGACTGCATATAATGACATATAAGTATGTCATGTTAACTTGGTTATGAGCTAATAACCAAGGAAATAAAAGGTATGAACCTATTATAGGAATGGATGCCAGAAAAGTTAGTCATGTATGAGACCATGACATGGTTGGTTATGGAAAAGTATGGTTCTGGAAAGTATATGTACCACACAAATATCCAATGAAATTCCTCCTTCTAAACAATATTTGGACTGCAACCTTTTTGCTAACACTAATGAACGCCACAAAATTATATTCTTCATGTAGTGTTTGGGTCGAAAAGGAAGGAATCCAAATAATTGAGAAGACAATAGGAAGTGTATGGAGAATGTGTCAAGGCATTAGCCAGATTTCCAATTTAACAACGGTGAGATACATGACTTAGATATAGATCATTCTGAAAATCAATGCAAAGGTGCATTGAATAGATATGCATTGAGAGTTTCACCCATGCATAGTAAGTAGTAGATTTTCACTTATGCATGATAGAATTGTTATGCTTGAATGCATTTTTTGTGAATGCATGCATATATGTTATCTAATGGAAATAATTATACTAACGACTAAAATTTTACTAACTCATGGAGTTGAGAACATTCCAGGAGTTGTTAGAGATTGCAATAGGAAATTTGCAAGTCAAGTAGTCACATGAGCATTGACTACAAGAAATTGTCTATTCAGAAAATGGAGTAATGAACTTTCTGATATTAATTGTGAACATGCATATGCATAGAATGATAACTTCATTCTATTTAATGAATTCTTTATTGGTTGTGATTGAATTGTTAGGTGTAGACAATTCTAAGATCAATTTGTAAGGTTTTGGTACACATTGCAATGAAAGTATAATGTACAAGAAATACTGATAATCTATTGGTTGAATAAAAGATGGAAGAATTGAAGGAAAATTGGTATTCAGTATGGTACTTGCTGAAAGCCATAAGGAAGATTGCATCCTACTATTGCAACAACCATGCAAAAAAAAATTATGAGATAGAATTTCATATTTTGGGGAAACGTTGAATCCCTTATGAAATAAGTTTGAGTTTCTAAATAAATTTTTATAATGTTTTCTCATAATAATTGTATGTGTGTTATATAGATGAGATAATATTAATTAAAGTTGGAATTATTGGGAATAAAAAATACAGTTGGAGACACTGGAGCCCTATAAATGTATAACCTTGGTGGGGTTCTAATTAGGAGTTGATTCTCTCCTTGTGTATGAAATCCTTGGCAAGATGGATCACTGAAGGATTGTGTAGCAGTGAAGGGATACCTGACCCTGGAAGGGTGAGTGCAACAAGGAAGAGGAAACTCATGAGTGTTGATGGCATGGTAGTTGTCATAATGAGGGTGTTTCAAGTGGAACAGTGAGTTGATTCCTTTCCTGAAGAATCTCTATGGAATAGAAAAAATGACTTCTAGCTACAGTACGAATACAAGAATTGGTGCTTGAAATCAGAGCAACAGGTGGATAACAAGCTTCCAATAGCAAATACTTGAAGATTTTTGAAGAATTTTGAATTGTACATGGTTTATAATGCACTGAGGACAGGGCATCAATAAGGGGAGGGGAATGTAATACCCCTAGGTTGAACCCCAATTGTAAATATGAATGTAAATATGTTTTATAGGCTAGTGAGCTAGGTTATTATAAGCGAGAAGGCTTATGTGATTATTAGGCTAGAGAGCCTAGATGCTAAAGGCTAGTGAGCCTATTTTTGTATATTTAAACACTCATATCATTAATAAAATACATTTTTATGTGTATAACAACCATGATAAAAGAGTATGGGGGACTAAACTCCACTAGGAAGGGAAAGGGGGGCCTAAGAGCCTAGAAAGGGGGCTAAGATAGATGGATTATTCCCAAAGGAATATTATAATACTACTCCTAAAGACTAAGGAGAGGATAATTATTTTATTCTAAGTTCTTATGGGAAGGAGAATCAATCACACGTGGAGAGAAGCGAGATCCTTGAGAGCCACGTGTCATCAAGGGTGCATGTAAATAAGTGTGAGGGAAATTATTCCATTTCCCACTCACTCATCCATTCACTCCAATCATTCCATGCTCTCCAACATTCAAACCTCTGCATCCTTCACTCACTCATGGAGTTGTACATGGTACATCTCTGTCATGGGTAGCGTACTTGTACCCTAACCAAGACAATAATGTTCCATACCTGCACCAGTATTGTTCCCTACCTAATTCTTGTTGTTTCTATCATCTGTTCCTTACCCGAAATTTGTTGCTGCCATCAACTATACCTAGTTGACTTAAGCACTAGAATCAAGAAGCGAATTTTTAGGCCCATGGGATTGAAGAGGCAGGTTGTCAAGCCCATGGATTGAAGAGGCGGGTTGTCAGGCCTATGAGAAACTCTCTCCAGGTGAGATAATTGTTAGGAATTGATTTTTTGAGGGAGCCCAAATACAGCTACAGTGCTCTGAGACTTCCTATTTGGCCTGTTGTTGAAGCCCTGGAAGGGAAGTGGGGCATCCAAAGGATTGTTGAGAAAAGAAGGGGCACACTTCTTAGGGTGGGATAGGAATGTGGGGAATGAGGTACTGTAGGCTATTAGTTTGAGTTGGCACCTGACGGAATTGATCTTGTTTTTTGAGACATATCATCCTAGCTAGGAATCCATTAATGTGGGTGGTGTTAGCACTCTGTAAATTCCCAGAGGTTGTCAGAGTAGAAGAAATTTATAAGAGGTAAATTTATCCAACCACTTCGAAACTGGAATCTAGCCCTACTAGTTTTAGAGAGGGATCTCTCTGTATGATTTAGCTATGTTTTAACTTTGAGATATTAGGCTAGTTAAACAAAATAAGATTGAATGGTTTGTTGTTGTTTTTGTTAAGTTGGATGAAAAGGGTTTTATGCCTCCATTGGGATATGGGGTCTATATTATAAAGATAGAGATCTAAACAAAAATTAAAAGATTCTTTTCACAGGGCAAGATAATGCATTCATTGGATTCTTTAGCAGTAAAGTGATGAATAGCAGAAAAGACGAGAATGTCAATTAAAGTAAAGAAGCATTTAAGAATTTCTTCACTATAATATCATAAAGATAAACATTAAGATCTTTCAAAGCCGGAAATAGGGTATACAAAGATAAATCCTGCAACATGCGCTACTTTTAAAATATTAGATTAGAAAACAATATGAAAACTGAGGGAGAAAAACATTTAGCCTAGAAAGGAAAACATCACCAATGAATAACACGCAAGAATCCTGTGAAACATCTCTTTGTATTACTGGAAGATCTCTTGATAAAAAATATAGTCTTTCTAGCTTACAGGGCGTAAAGATCAACCCTCGATACTTCAAAGTTTGAAGTATTTATAATAAAAAATTACATACGATCCTATCATTAAATATCAGGATGTGGCAAATTCTAAATTTAGCTAACTAACTCAATAATATACAAAATATTAGGAACTGTTTGATGATGTGTTGAAATCTTCATCTTGATTTATGGGGTAAACCATTGGTGAGTCCTATGCATGACCTCATATGATTGGATAGTTGATTGGGCTTGGACACCTCATCTCTTACTCAATCAAATTGCATAACTCTTCCCATCGAAGGTTACTAGGAACGACAACTTTGAGGAGTCTTTGGTATACTTCATCCATCTCTGTATACTTGGAAAAAGTTGGCTTGATGATGAAAATGTACTGGATCTCATGCTGTATGTTGATGTCTAACTGGAAATCTTATAAGAATGCCTTCCATGTGATACTACCCTGTATTTCTAAGAATTTCGAACTATCTTTAGCCATGGTGGCTAGTTTCTTTTTATAATAAGAAAGTGTCATTAACTTTTCATTTATGACCCTTAAGCCAGGGAGGCCTTTCTTCTGCAGAGCTTCAATTTTGCTGAAAAATATTTGCACTCCTATGTCCATAGTCTGGACTTTTTCCTCCAGTTGTAGCATCAATCCTCTTTTGGTTAGGACCCTCTTGACCTCAAGGATGGTTTCTGTCCTATCTTCAATTTTCAAATCCTCCAACTCTTCTCTAGTTTTTGAATTCAGGAATTTAATGATCTTAGTGGCTTCTACGGACATTTCTCCCAATTCTCCTCTTATTTTTTCAATCGCCTGCTTGCTTCTTTGCACTAGTTCATTCTGCTCGAACATGATTTGTACCATAGGCCATATTTCATTTATGGATTTGGTGATATCCATCCAGACATTTTCCTTTACCTCAACAAGTGTTTTGCCTGCCACTATTTGCTTTTGAAGTTGTTGCAATTCCTATTTGAGTTTGTCTGTTGTTTGTTTCTCCTTGGAGTAACTAGTTTGGTAAGAAGACTTGAGTTCCTGAAGGTTCTCAACCTCCTTTTTAAGTCTGCTAATCTCTGTCTCTTGCAAATTCATCTCTTCCATGGATTTTTCCAGTTCTATTGTCTTCTCTAGAGCTGTCAGTGGAGTTGCTGAGGGAGTTTCTGCAGAGGGGATTTCAACTGTGGATGTTGTACTTACTCCTATGAGTGGAACTGCGCTCAATGGAATGACTTCCATAGGCTTTGATTGATCCTTCTCTTTCAATAACATTTCTAGTTCTACTTCCATCTCTTTCTACTGTGCATTCTGCTCCATAATCAACCTAAGCATCTCATCCTTTTCCCCTTCTGTCTCAACTATCTCCTTTGCCTATGCATCTTCCATTGGTGGCAGTTTCAACTGTTTCCTCAGATATGCTATATCAACATTTTTCTTTTTAAGCATCTCCTCAACTGCTTTCACATTTGAGGGGTCATACCCGATCTTGAGGACCAATTCTTCCAACGTCTTAATTTTGTTATCCTTTGCAAAGGATTATGTCTTTTCTAATTTCACCTATGTCTGGACATTTCTCAGAGATACCTGTAATTTAGTGGCCGCAGTAGAAGCATTTTCCAACGTGGAGAAAATCATTTCCCCAGTTTGCCTGTGCAGATCCATTTGATCAGCAGGATGCCTTCCCTAGTATGAAACTCAAATGTTTCCCTTTTGTAATCAGTGATTGCTTTGGGGTCTGGCACCTATGCCTGCAAAAACACCATGTGCATTCTACCCTTTTTTGTATCGAATGCAGACAACAGTCTGTGTTGTTCCGTTGATGTCTGCTTCCAAAAATGAGCATAAGTATTGTTGGTCAGTGTCTAATTTTTCTTTTTGATCAGGTCATACTTCTCAAAAACACTCAATTTTGGTCCAACTTTACTAGACTAGTTGACTAGTGGAGTACTCGTGGGCTTCTTAGGCACAACAGTAGACATGATTTTATTGTTGCTTGTGCTCAGAAGTGATCGATCATCTTTCATAGTTGCAATGGATTAGATTTCCTTTTCACCAGCCGTGTCAGGTGTAAGACTGGTTTTTGGCCTTTTGGTTTGTAAGTGGAAATCTTCAGCCGAGACTTCAGTGATGGAAGGTGAAGTATCCTTCCTGGGTATTTTCTCCTTGGGAACTTGTGGTGTAGTAGTCTGTGAGACGATGACTGAAGGGTCCTGTTGTTCTATCTCGACCAGAGTGTTCATCTCCCATTTTGTTTGATTCACAAACTTCTCTATCTCGGGCTTGGGTGTATGAACATATGGGAATTTTTATTTTTAATCCTCATCTCAGAAATTATCCCACATGGATCATAGTGCCATATGACACTAACAGAAAACTTCATTTCTTTCAACAGTTTGTTTGCTTCCTCCTCAGCGCCTCGGCTATTGCAAATGAAAGACCCTATTTTCCCTTTAATTCTAAGTTGTTGTTTCTTTTTTAGAGACACAAAATGTATGTCATCTGAGTTAATCATTTGCCTTATATACTCCAGGGAAAATATCCTCACGGGTAGATACTTGGGCAATTTGTATGGATCCAACTCACATCCATATACTTTAATCTCGGTGTGATTTTGGTAAATATACCAGTCTCCAGTTTTTGCAAGGTCTAAGAGATGTAAAATCCTCTGAATCTCCTCATTTATTCTTGGTTCAGGTTTGCCACTGAGCATGCTCACCACAGGATGGTAGAACTACTCGATAAACTGTTTGAAACTGAACTCTGTTGAATTTTGTCTGAGTAGTGAAGTCCATGCTGTTACCGCCTGCGGCCTCCCATCCTTGTCCATTTTTTGCATTGAAAAGGAGAACCTGTCTTCTTGAAAGAAAGTGAACATGTAGTCCAGTATTGAGGAATACCAGAACATGCCTTCTGAGGAAAAATTTAAGAACTGCTCATGAATATTGTCCACCAGGAAAGTGATGTAATCAAACTGCGTGGTGGGTCTTGATTTTGTGGAGAAAATGGACAAAAAACCCAATACGCGTTCATCCACCCATTGGTAGGAAAAATAACCAAGTAGAGCATAGAGTGACAAAATGATTTGGTTTCCCTTTACTGAGAACAGAAAGGAAGGGTATGGGGGATTTGTCTTGGGGAGTTGAGGAACCTGAGGGAGGAAAAGCTCAAAAATCTAGGCTCTCTGAGGGAATGATAGTTTCTGGTAAAGATCCGTGATGATTTCGATATTGAAAGGGGAGGCAGATTCATTTCTGGGTATCTGCATCATCCAATCAATGGCCTCAGGTATGATGAAGAAAAGAGTTTCTCCTAATGAAGATAGTATGGCTCTATGGTCGGGGATGTGATGAGCTTGGCATTTGAGGGAAAATTCAGGGAAATGGTGAACCTGGGGGAAAAGATACAGAGGAAAGTTGGATTCCCAGAGCCCAGTTTCATCGCTCTGATCTAAGAAAACATATTTAGTCATGAATGCAAATCCGTGAAGTCAAATCCACACCTGGTGTCTGTGATTAAATGATCTTTGTTGGCCAAATGGATCCTGTCAAGGTCGATAGGAGGCAGGAGGAAAGGATTTTCCTCGGCTTCTGATTTCTTTGATTTTGGTACCATCACTGTGAAAATACCTGCAAGTCAAAAAAAATGTTAATGGGGATGACTGTGGTTTTGGACGGCTGACTGGAACGGAGGTAAGACATGGATAATTTTTCTGGTGTGACGACAAAGTAAGTAATGGGAGAATGAATAGAAAGAGTGGTTTTGAGAAAATGGATACCCATTGGGTGTGGGAGATAGATCAGCAGGCTAACGGATAAGTTAGCCAGTAATAAATGGCCAACGGGTCCTTTAGAGCATGAGATGGCAAGTAACAATGAATGACGAATACGACCGAGTGACATGGTGGGTGTTGATTGGGAAGTGACCATGGCGAAGGGACTTGTAATGGGTGTGTTAGGACCGCACAATGTACCTTTTTGCCCATACTTTTTGCCACTATTACACTCTTGATCACCCATATTTAAACTCATATTATCATTTTATCTGATCATTCCAAAGGTATACAATGTCCCTTCTCATTACTATACGTCTAATCTATTATGCATAATATTTTACATCACTCTCGTACTTAACCATTGATTATAAATGTATAAGCGTTGAAATAGTTCAAACTGTAGATTAGCATTTGAGGCCTGTTGCTGAAACAACAATTCACAGAAGTTGTTACACAGTCCAGGGTTGCAGATGCTGAAACACGAAGTTGTTACACAGTCCAGGGTCGTAGATGCTGAAACACGAAGCTGTTACACAGTCCAAGGTCATAGATGTTGAAACACGAAGCTGTTACATAGTCTAGGGTCGCAGATGCTGAAACACAGAAGATCGACGATGTTGAGTTCATGGTCACGATGCTGAAACACAAAGGAAGTCATTACACAGTCAGCAGTCAACAACAACTCTACAACAGTTGCACCGTGAACCAAGTACCAACCATTGCTACCACATGAGAATGCTGAAACAGACAAGAGTGCAAATCCTGTGGCTGAAATAGCCCGTGATTTGCGGTGCTGAAATAGCATCAGCAACAATGAGAAAGAATTGTTACTCCAACCGTAACAGCAACACCTCATTTAGCACTTGTAATAGCATTCTATTGCATGAGACTAGGACATCCTATTCTGGTTTAGAAAGTCGATCTGACTAAGAATAGGACTCAGATATTCATCTGTAATGTTTGATCAATTGTATCGAAGGGATTCCCTCTTTAAATAAGAGGAAATCACCACTCAAAGGATCCAAGTTTGATGTATTGAGAAAGCTTCATAGAGAGGGATGTACTTCATTTTCAGACTGTAATATGATACATTGATAGATGAATAGAAGACTGTTTTGAGCATCCTTTTCTAGCTTTTTCGTCTCAGGGGAATCTTGTGAGAAGGGAGGGCCCACCTTCTTCACAAGATTCACCCATTAGTGTTATAGTGTGTGTTAGTGTAATTTCTGTTTATGCCTTGATTAACTTTTGTCTTGCTGAAACACTACTTTTAATGAATTCTTCTTTGCTAAAACACTATTGAACTCTGTCTTGTTAAGAACTTTAGTTTATTGAATGTTACATTATTTTCACGAAGTTCATAATCATTTTCATTAGCAATCTTGTGTGATGATTTTATGAGGTTTGCTAATCAGAGACTGGGTTAAGGGTTCTTTATTAGAAAGGAAGGGATTAGAAGGTCCTGTTCTCTATAGATTTCAATTGTTTCTGCAAGTGTGCTAGTCAGAGACTAGGTTAAGGGTTCCTGCTTAGAAAGGAAGGGATTAGAAGGTCCTGTTCTCTGTAGATTTCAATTGTTTCTGCAAGTGTGCTAGTCAGAGACTGGGTTAAGGGTTCCTGCTTAGAAAGGAAGGGATCAGAAGGTCCTATTCTCTGTAGATTTCAATTGTTTATGCAAGTGTGCTAGTCAGAGACTGGGTTATGGGTTCCTGCTTAGAAAGGAAGGGATTAGAAGGTCATGTTCTCTATAGATCTCAATTGTTTCTGCAAGTGTGCTAGTCAGAGACTGGGATAAGGGTTCTTGCTTAGAAAGGAAGGAATTAGAAGGCCCTATTCTCTGCTAGATAGAGTTATCCTTCTACGCATTACTATTTTCATGAAAGTGTGTTAATCAGAAACAAGGTGTTGAAGTTCCTGCTTGGGAGTAAGGGTCCTGTTCTCTGGTTACAGAATAGTTGTTCTTTCATGTTGCAGTTGTTATTTTAATGTAATCCAGGATTCTTTAGATTAATCTTTAAAGATCTGCAATAGCTAGGTTGCTTTCCTGTAATTCAAGTCAGAACTTCAGTTCATTCAAGGCAAGTGTGATTAATATAGTTTTCTTTACTACAACTCTAAGTTGCTTTTGGAATTGAGCATATATAGTGCA
>ML817652.1:46162-57257 GCA_009831015.1 Picea engelmannii | reverse complement strand
GCAGATAGTACTTGAACCATTTGAAAGATGGGCCTTAGACTTTATA
This sequence comes from Picea engelmannii, assembly GCA_009831015.1. Taxonomy (NCBI): domain Eukaryota; kingdom Viridiplantae; phylum Streptophyta; class Pinopsida; order Pinales; family Pinaceae; genus Picea; species Picea engelmannii. The sequence continues at coordinate 57,211 of ML817652.1, read as the reverse complement.
GGACCCATCAACCCTCCATCCAACCAAAAAGTTTATATAGTGGTCTGCATAGACTACATGACTAAATGGGTGGAAGCCAAGGCACTCCACAGAGCGACTGAAGAAGCAGTTATAGATTTCTTATTTAAAGACATCTTCATCATATTTGGAGTACCAAGAGAATTAGTTACAGATGGAGGACCTCCTTTCACTTCTCATGGTTTCAAAGACACCCTTCACAAATATCATATTCATCATAGAATGACTACAACATACCACCCCCAAGCCAATGGATAGGTGGAAAGCACAAAAAAAGTAATAGAAGCCTTTCTCACAAAAACAGTGAAGGAAAATAGAAAGGATTGGTCCTACAGGCTCCCTGAAGCATTATGGGCCTACAAAACTACCTGGAGAAATACTACAGGATTCTCTCCCTATGAATTAGTCTATGGAAAGAGTGTTGTCTTTCCTGTGGAATTTGAAATAAAAACCTTAAGGACTGCCTTAGCTTTCAACCTTGATTTGACCGATGCACAAACAGCCAGGTTGCAGCAGCTTAATGAATTGGAGGAGAAAAGACTGGATGCCATTCAACAAACAACCATAATTCAACAGAAAAGATCAAAATGGCATGACAAAAATATCAAGAACAAGTAGTTCCAAAAAGGTAATTGGGCCCTACTGTATGATTCCCGGTTCAAAGAATTTCAAGGGAAACTGCGTACAAGATGGCTTGGACCTTACGAAGTAGAGGTTGTTTTCCCCAATGGAACAATAAGGATCCTCACAATTGATGACTCCAAAACTCCGTTACTTGTAAATGGTCATCGGCTCCATCTGTACCAGTGCCCTATTTCTAAAGAAGATTTTAAGGCCACATGCATGGCAGACGCCCATTTCCTCTTCGTAGAGGGGGTTTCTACCCCTAATTGCAATTAATTCTTTTAAGTTAATTCCTTTAGTATTAGATTAGATTAGATTTTATTTACTAATAATCCCTGTCAAAAAAATGCCATGTTACAATCGATTTTTGTAGATTCCCGATCGAAGGAAAGGGCGATCCTACTTCAAAGAGACAAGCTTTCCCGATGCTGAAACACCATTGTTCAGCACTTTTGACTTTTCCCGATGCTGAAACACCATTGTTCAGCACTTTTGACTTCTTCTCGATGCTAAAACACCATTGTTCGACACTTTTTTAATTTTCTCTGTTGCCAAAACACCACTGACAGCAATTTGTTCCCTTTCCTTCATTACTGAAACACCACTACCACCAACCCCACACCTATTCCCCTCATCACTGCTCAGCAACCTTTTACCACTTTTCCCCATTTCCTCACCATTCTTCATCGATGAAACAACATCGTCCAACAATTGTTTTGCCTTTTCTTTTATGTTGCTGAAACACCATTGTCAGCAACTCCTCATCATTTTTCCCGATGCTGAAACACCACCGTTCAGCACTTGTGACTTTCTTCTGATGTTGAAACACCACTGTTCAGCACTTTTTGTTCTCCCTATTGCCAAAACACTACAGTCTGGCAAATCCTCACTTTCTTCATAGACAAAACAACACCATCCAACAATTGTTTCGCCCCGGTTCTCTTGTTGCTGAAACACCATTGTTCAGTAGTTCTTCACATTTTCTCATCACCGAAACAACACTGTCCAACAATTGTTTCGCTCTTCTCTGTTGCTGAAACACCAATTTTTCAACATCATCTGTTAGCAAGATTTTACACTCCCATACTATAGTTCGTCCTTCTAGTTAGCAAACACTCGACACAATTCATCTATTAGACCAAAATCTCCTGCCACGACCACTGCAGGACTACCATGAATAGGCATGATATTTTGTTTGCAGAATGAATCAAAAGGTAAGGCGAGGTATGTGAATTTTATGTAATTCAGTTAGGCTATAGTTAATGAGAAGATTCTAATCATTATGACCACTCAAGTGCAATCATTAGTAGCCGCACTTGACGGGAGGGGAGGACACATCAAATATTCTATACCATCATTTCGCACGAATTCACCACCGCCATCCCTATTTCACCACCCTTTCGCACATTTGACCGCCATTTTCCATAACGTCGCTCGGAAAACTCACTCTGCGTAGAAGCTGATACTCAAACTCTCCGACGTTGTATCCTACTGAGATGATAGCTATGGGAGGCTCTGTCATACGGAATGAACCCGCCACAACAGCGTTGTTAGAACATTACCCAGTAGCTTATCAAATCTTTCAGCAGGCAGGATGGCTCAGTTACTTTCAGAGACTCCAGTGGTATAATGAACAACAGATTCTACAATTCTCTCAAAACCTTCAAGAAGACCATTCTATTGTCCAAGGGATCTGAATTTCAGTAACATAAGAAGATATAGCACAGGTCTCAGACCTCCCTACCGATGACACTCGTGCGTTTATCCGTAAACATATCATTCAGAATGCCCAACAGAACTTCTTCTTGCCAGAAGAACAAATTGAATTGAAAGGCAGGGGTGTTCGACTCAGCTCATTGCCACCCCCATGGCCGAAAGTTGCAAGATTCATCAAGCATTACCTAACCTGCGAGGGCCGATACCAGGTAGTTTATCAGCATGACTTTCTTCTGTTATCTCATTTAAGGCATAATAGATGGGTCAATATTCCTTACTATTTGTTGGGTTGTCTGAAAAATATGGCGCATTACTGCAAAAAGGATAAAGATCCCACCCTTTCACTCACCCATCACCGTCTTGTCCAATTGCTCATCCAAAAGGGTTTTTCTCAACAAAACCCTCCACTAAATAATCCGCCCATAAACCCCCAAGAAGCTGCCAAAATTCCTAAAAACCTCCAGGAGCAGCAACTGCAAAATCCCCCAGACCCTCCAAAAGTACCCAATAGCCCGCCCACAGAACCAATCAGTCCAATCAATTCCCCTACCATACCAAGACCTCCTCATACCTTACCAGAATCATCCACTCCCGCCCTTCATATTCTTAGTGATGACTCTAAGCCAGATAATTCCCCTTGCCCCATCATTGAGGAAAGACCCTCACGAAAACGAAATCAATTTCCCCTCTTTCCGCCCTTCTTACAAAAAAAGTGAACAAGGGCCTCCACAAGGCCACCCATTATTGCCCCTACCCTAGACCCCCATCCCATCCGACTAATACCTCGTACACCTCCGACCTCCCAAGCCTTGGGATCTTTTCCTATTCCACCCACGGGCACTGAAACACAAGAACCAGATGCCCAGGGTAGTGCGACATCATTTGTTTTCAATCAAGTAGTTGAAACACAAGAACCAACTACCCATTTCGTAGCTGAAACACAAGAACCAGCTAGCCATTCTGTAGCTGAAACACAAGAACTAGCTACCCATTCTATAGCTGAAACACAAGAACCAGCTACCCATTCTGTAGCTAAAACACAAGAACCAGCTACTCATTCAGTGGCTGAAACACAAGAACCAGCCATAGCTGCCACACAAGAACCAGCTACGGCTGAAACACAAGAACCAGCTGCTGATATTGACATTGAGACACAGGAATCAGAGGTCCAGGGTGCTGCAACACTACTCTCCTTACATCAGGAAGCTCAAACACAAAAATCAGCTACCATCCCTGTAGCTGCTCCACAAGAACCAGCTAGTGAGGCTGTGACTGCCACACAAGAACTAGTCATCCCTCAACCAGAACCAACAATGGCCTCTATCTTACAGGAAAACAAGTTTTTAAAATCTGAACTGGAAGCATATAAGTAAGAACTAGCTAGGGCAAAGGAAGCATACGAGAAGGAACTAAATTTGTACACCTTAGCTCATATAGCAACCTTGTCAGAAGGGACTACAGAGAGCCTGTGTAAATAATATATGTGTTGTCATTGTGGGGATATTTACTATCAGGCAGGCTATAAGATAACTCAAGTCCCAATATCAGGAGCTCCCCCTACTCCTTCAACTTTTGTAGTCAAAAGGGAAGAACCTGTTGTCACACAAGAACCAGCAGGTCCTCCCAAGATCAAGACTGAGCCTTGTATTGCAACAAATGAAGCCCCTGCCTTTGTCAACAAAGTTGTACAGACAATGCCTATGGAGGAATTTACACCTCCCAGCCAGATCAATCTTCCCACTTTCGTGGAACAATCTATTCAGACCTTATCTCATCCCACTACTTGTAACGCTGAAACACAGACCCAACTATGGGATGAACAGGCAGCAATACAAAAATGGAAGAAAGAGTATGCTGCAACACATGCCAAAATCCTACAAGAGTATAGACAAATATGGATAAATCACACTTTCTCAAATTGGGAAGCTCTAGAGAAGACACGCCAGGAAGCTCGTGCCCTTAAGAAACAGAACAAAGAGTTGAAAGGCAGAATGGCCCGGGTATTTGACCTGACACAAAAGATATTGGCCACCAGGAAGCCATCTTGCAACTACTCCTTGTTCCTTATGGAGTGACTTACCTGGTTTCAAATCAAATCAATTATAGAAGGTAAACCCCATGCAGTACTACACCCAACAGATTTTGTCAAAACTTTCACAAAAGCATTTGCTAGGGATCAACACCTCCTTTGTGAGGCATATTTCCATAACGAATCCATTCCTGAGAATATGCAGCTGAACCTTAATCCTCTTGTCGGGGACATTCAAATTCGAGCATTCACCTCCTTTCTCCACAATCAAATCATTTGGCAAGATGACTTCATGTCTACTAAACACAATGAAGACAACCGCCTACTATGGATAAGACCAGAACCACAGAATGCAGCCACCTTTGTCACAGAATATTATGAGTTCTTAAAGAAACCAGATATGACTGAACATGTTCAGCAACTACAATCAAGAGTGCTCCAGGATTGTCAGCACATCATCATATCCATAGAGATTCCTGCCCTCCAGGCAAATAACCTGTTTTGGCAACAATCCACTGAGAAAAGAAAAGAACATCATCCTTTTAGCCCCACCAACCTAGAGGTAGCAATCTCCAGGGTGCCTAACTACATCCAGTGTGTTCAGCAATGTGCTGAAAACTGGATAGGGTACCGGTTTTATTTTCCTATCCTCTGGTTGCCAATAAAAAGATATCAAATTAATTATAAGCTGCCTAAGAAGACAGAAACATTAGCATGGAAAAGATTACAACGGGTCCAAGGGTTCAAAATGCCAATGAACAGTACCTCCCAGAGCTATTGCTTGAGTAACTTACACGCTCAGAGTCGGTATTCAGACTCTGATTCAGAGTGAAGTTGCCTGAGGAAATGCAACACCTTGAGCTGGGGGGGATGTTAGGACCACACAATGTACCTTTTTGCCCATACTTTTTTCCACTATTACAATCTTGATCACCCATATTTAAACTCATATTATCACTTTATCTGATCATTCCAAAGGTATACAACGTCCCTTCTCATTACTATACGTCTAATCTGTTTTGCATAATATTTTACATCACTCTCGTACTTAACGATTGATTAGAAATGTATAAGTGTTGAAATAGTTCAAACTGCAGATTAGCATTTGAGGCCTGTTGCTGAAACAACAATTCACGGAAGTTGTTACACAGTCCAGGGTCGCAGATGCTGAAACACAAAGTTGTTACACAGTCCATGGTCGCAGATTCTGAAACACGAAGCTGTTACATAGTCCAGGGTCGCAGATGCTGAAACACAGAAGATTGACGATGCAGAGTTCATGGTCATGATGTTGAAACACAAAGGAAGTCATTACACAGTCAGCAGTCAACAACAACTCTACAACAGTTGCACCGTGAACCAAGCACCAACCATCGCTACCACATGAGAATGTTGAAACAGTCAAGAGCGCAAATCCCGTGGCTGAAATAGCCCATGATTTGTGGTGCTGAAACAACATCAGTAGCAACAAGAAAGAACTATTACTCCAGCCGTAACAGCAACACCTCATTCAGCACTTGTAATAGCATTCTGTTGCGCGAGACTAGGACATCTTATTCTAGTTTAGAAAGTCGATCCGACTAAGAATAGGACTCAGATATTCATCTGTAATGTTTGATCAATTGTATCGAAAGGATTCCCTCTTTAAATAAGAGGAAATCACCATTCGAACGATCCAAGTTTGATGTATTGAGAAATCTTCAGAGAGAGGGACGTACTTCATTTTCAGATTGTAATATGATACATTGATAGATGAATAGAAGACTGTTTTGAGCATCCTTCTCTAGCTTTTTCGTCTCAGGAGAATCTTGTGAGAAGGGAGGGCCCACCTTCTTCACAAGATTCACCCGTTAGTGTTATAGTGTGTGTTAGTGTAATTTATGTTTATGCCTTGATTAACTTTTGTCTTGCTAAAACACTACTTTTAATGAATTCTGCTTTGTTGAAACACTACTGAACTCTGTCTTGTTAAGAACTTTAGTTTATTGAATGTTACATTATTTTCACAAAGTTCATAATCATTTTCATTAGCAATCTTGTGTGATGATTTTATGAGGTTTGCTAATCAGAGATTGGGTTAAGGGTTCTTGCTTAGAAAGGAAGGGATTAGAAGGTCCTGTTCTCTGTAGATTTCAATTGTTTCTGCAAGTGTGTTAGTTAGAGACTGGGTTAAGAATTCCTGCTTAGAAAGGAAGGGATTAGAAGGTCATGTTCTCTGTAGATTTCAATTGTTTCTGCAAGTGTGCTAGTCAGAGACTGGGTTAAGGGTTCCTGCTTACAAAGGAAGGGTTCAGAAGGTCCTATTCTCTGTAGATTTTAATTGTTTCTGCAAGTGTGCTAGTCAGAGACTGGGTTAAGGGTTCCTACTTAGAAAGGAAGGGATTAGAAGGTCTTGTTCTCTGTAGATCTCAATTGTTTATGCAAGTGTGCTAGTCAAAGACTGGGCTAAGGGTTCCTGCTTAGAAAGGAAGGAATTAGAAGGCCCTGTTCTCTGCTAGGTAGAGTTAGCCTTCTACGCATTACTGTTTTCATGAAAGTGTGTTAATCAGAAACAAGGTGCTGAAGTTCCTGCTTGGGAGTAAGGGTCCTGTTCTCTGGTTACAGAATAGTTGTTCTTTCCTGTTGCAGTTGTTATTTTAGTGTAATCCAGGATTCTTTAGATTAATCTTTAAAGATTTGCAATAGGTAGGTTGCTTTCCTGTAATTCAAGTCAGAACTTCATTTCATTCAAGGCAAGTGTGATTAATATATTTTTCTTTACTAAAACTCTAAGTTGCTTTTGGAATTGAGCATATATAGTGCGTGGTTATCTTTGAAATAAACAGACTTCCCTGGGTTGACAATTTCTGTAGAACTTGATTGTTTGAGTTAATTAAGCAATTATAGTGACCAACAGGGTGAACAGGGGGAATGGGCTGACAGAGTAATGAGACGTGACCTTTAGGGGAAAAAGTGGAGAATGATGTCATGGGGTGACGAGGGGTATGTCAGAAAGTGGTAAGTGGTATGTGGCAAGATTATGGAGCAATGGATTCCTGCCACGTAGAGAAGGGAGCCCGCCAGAGAAATCACTCCATTCCAGAACCCCCCCACCATTAAAAGCAGAACGATCAGGGGGGTCCGAAAAATACTGTCAGTCGTCCATCGGTGCGCCTGTCGCTGGACCGTAGATCTGAGTGCAATGTTTAACCAACATTCTGGATCCCACCCCCACCATTAAAAGCAGAATGGTTAGGGGGGTCCAGAATTCAATCTCGACCGTGAATCTAGGCGCCAACACCTCAACCATTCAGATGCACGCCTTCGTTATACATGATTCTGGACCGCCCCCTTACCGTTAAAGGTAGAACGGTTGGGGGGGTTTGGAAAAACTTATCAACCGTAGATCTTAGCACCAACACCTTAGTCATTCATCTGTGCATTGTCTTTAATCTATGAGTGCAAACTCATTTTTTCTTTGAAAACTTAGGATAAGCGCTTTAAGTGGGTTTTTCCAAGCTTTCCCTATTTTTATCACCATGGGGTTAGACATTCAACTTTCAAATATAAAAGATAGGGTTCAACATCGATCATCATGCTTGTTTTATTGAGATAAAGCAAACTACCCTATGCTCTAACCTAATTACCCATGACATTTAGCCCAGATTAAACTATTGGACTAAGAAATTACTCTATCATGGGGTTATTTGACCAAGATTAGGCAGTTTGGTCAAATTTATTCACTAACTAACCTAATTTGCTTGGCTAAGATTAAACAGTTTAGCCAAGCTTATTCACTACTCCTATAGACATCAATTTAAAGGACTTGGCCATGCTTAAACCGTATGGACCAAATCATTGTTATTGCATGGGGCTTTATTTAAATTTCTTTTATGCCCTCTTTTATTCTTTTTCTTTCTTTTCTTTTTCTTTTTCTTTTTTTTTCTTTCTTTTCTTTTATTTTTTCTCAAATTATTTGCAAAATGAAAAATCATTTGACAACCACAAAAATAAAAGGATAAAATTTTCAGTCACCATTTGATCCTATAAATTATAGGGTTATAATAGTGGCTCCATTTGGGGATGGTACTCTCCTTGTGAAGTGCCAAGAATCTTGTTTTCTGATGTTCTGAAAAACTTTCTCCACAACTGCCTTTGTTGTTTGATTTGTTTTATTTTTGAAAGTTTGATGACAATGTTCAGTGGCTTAGGGCCTTCTCTGTGGGCTTCAACCATCCGATGAAAATTATTCGCTCAAAAACTTGTAAGAACAATAAAATGATTTGTACAATGGAAAGGTGTGACTCAAGGTCCCTATTAAGGAGGTGAGTAGTGCTTCAACATTCTTCCATTCACAGGTCCTCCTGGAATATTGGTCCCATCGCTATTGTTGAGTAGGAAAGCATTATTTCCCCTGAATGTGTGAATTATGTAAGGTCCCTTCCATAGATTGTCGAATTTGCCATGCTTCCCCTTATCTTCATTTCGGGCATCCCATCTCAGCACCAGGTCACCTAGCTCAAAGTCATCTTCTTTAGTTCTTTTATCAAAGATCCTTTTTATACTCTCCTGGAAAACCTGAGTTTTGTTGTATACTTCTTCTCTGGACTGTTGCAAGTGGATCATTTGGTTTATCCTTCTTTAGGAATCGTTCGGCTTGGCTTGCATCTCTTGCAACAGTTTCATGACAGGAACCCCTAATGAGGTAGGAAAAATTGCTTCAGTGCCATAGACCAACTGATATGGAGACATACCAACTGACTTCTTGGTGGTCATTCTATCGGCCCACAGTGCAAAAACTAGCTTGTTATGCCATGACTTTTTGTTTTCTTGCAACGTCTTCTTAATAATGTTCACCAGGGTTTTATTGGATGACTTTGCAAGCCCATTTCCCTGAGGGTAATAAGGTATGGAATGTCCCAAACTGATATGATACTGGTTGCAAAAATTTATGATCTTCTTGGATCGGAAAGCAGTTGCATTGTCAGTTATAATTTTTCTTGGACACCCAAAACAAGACAAGATATTATTTTCTAAAAATTTAATAATGACAGAATCAGTAGCTTGCCTTCTTGGTACAGCTTCAATACATTTTGTAAAATAGTCCGTAGTAGTAAGAATCCACCCGTGTTGGCCTAAAGAGGGAGGATGTATTTCTCCAATAAAGTCTAATCCCTATTGCTGGAAATGAGATTCAACAGAGATTGGTTTTAGGGGCAAAGGGAGGAGCTTCTTTTTGTCCTCGAACACCTGACATTTATGACACGAATTCACCTTCTGATGCACATCAGCAAATAGTGTAGGCCAATAGAACCCAACTTTGAGAATTTTATTAGCTATGGTCTTCCATCTCAGGTGACCACCATAGTATCCTGCATGAAAATCCTACAATACTTTGTCAGCTTCATCCTTTAACAAACAATTCAACAAAATACCTCTAGGATCCTTCCAATAAAGATTGCCTTCTAGACTGCAAAATTTTAATGCTTTCAATTTCAAAAACCTAGCTTTAGTTTTGGTCAGAACAGGGGGATCTTGTAAGTTATGCAAAACAAATATCAGGTCTGCGTACCATGGAGAGTTCAGAAATACCTCTTTCATGCTTGGAGTCACCTGCTCTCCCTGTTCATCTACTGCAACTAAGAAATTAATATCAAGAGCATGGAAATTGGATTCCACCATTAACTTTGATAGACCTTGACCTTTAATTAGTTTAGTAGGCTTGATCTATATGTCATACTCTAGAATGATAGAAATCCATATTCCTCTTCTGCCATCTGGATTGTCCTAGGTTAAAATATTCTTCACTACCATGTTCAGAACATATGCGATGGTGTGGGAATGGAGAATATATACTCTAAAATCCTTTATGGATTTTACTAGGGAAAAAGCTTGTTTCTCCATTATTTTATAATTCAAAGTAGCATCTCTTAAATATTTACTGAAAAAGGCTATGGGCTATTCATACCCTTCGCTATTTTTTTGTAGTAATATTGTTGCAATGGTATGTTCATAAGAGAAAGAAAAAAGGTAAAAATCCTTTGTGAAGTCAGGACTGATCAAGACTGGAGCCTGTGTGAGTGCATGTTTAACTTGTTCAAAAGACTGTTTGGATTCAGTGTCCCATTTTATTTTTTTGTCCTTTTTTAACATGTTGGTGATGGTCCTAAGAAGCTCAGCCATGTTAGGCATGAATCTTCTCAGAAAGTTTATTTTTCCAATGAAATATTGTAACTCTTTGATATTCCTTGGGTGTTCCAGTTTTTGAATGGCCTCTATTCTACTGGGATCTATTTTAATTCCATCCTTAGAGATTATGTGCCCCAACATTTTACCTTCCTCTAATCCGAAAAGGCTTTTCTTAGGATTTAGAGAAATCCTAAATTTCCTACATTTCTCAAACACTCGTCTGAGACGTCGTAAGTGCTCTTCATCGGACTGGGAATAAACAGTTATGTCATCCAGATAAATGACAATAAATCTGCCAAGTTCTTACACAAAATCTATGTCCATATCTCTTTGGAAAGTGTCCCCAACGTTCATCAACCCAAAAGGCATTTTCATGTACATGAAGGTACCCCAAGGTGTTGTGAAGGTTGTTTTCTCTTGGTCATCTGAGTGAACAAGAACCTGGTTATAGCCTGAGAAACCATCCAGTAAGGAGATTCGGCTGGATCCAACTA
>ML817652.1:16181-29814 GCA_009831015.1 Picea engelmannii | reverse complement strand
GCTGTATTGCAGAACCAAATGTTGCTCGGATTCTTTGATACCCATGTTGGTGTGCAAGGTATGGAAGGTATCGGTGAACTCCAACACTTCTTGGCCTCTATATTTCCGTAGTGTGGTCCATCTCATGTACTGGTCCTCATAGTTTCCAATAGGATAATATTGTTCCTTTACCACATCCACAAAAAAATCCCAAGTGGGCTCAGACCCATATATTCCAGACTCCTTTGTAGAAATTTTCTCCCAATAAGTTTCCCACCAATGTTTGACATGGGGGAGAGCCTTAAGGAGTGAGAAGATGATATTTTCCTTGTCAAAGAAATTATGAACAGAGAAATTACCTTCTAGGAGATTTAACCATTTTTCTAGGGCATCTGCATCTATCTGTCCTTCAAATATGGAAATATCAAAATTAACTTGTACCTTGAAAGGAGATGTGCCTCCAAAGTGGTTGCTTGATGAAGATGTGCATGTTTTTATTGGAAGCAGTTGAAGGATGTGGGAAAAATTCTCCATCATTTCATCCCTCTGTCGCATGAGAGCTTGCTCAAGCAACATATTAATAGAATCATGTGCTCTATCATTTTTATTTTCTTCCACCATGGAGGTTTTCTTGGGTGTGCAAAAGCGATTGTCCTCAAGAGAGAGAGGCTTGAGACCCAACTTGCTATACTCAGACCTTGTCGGCGACATGCAATGAAAAACGATCAAGAGAAACCTTCTATGATACCACTGATCCAGATTATTTTCGGCGCAAAATGAGAGTGGATATATAATAAATAAATATACAGAGATATCTCAGATATCCAATAATATAATAGAAATGTATCAAAGATGCAACCATAAAAACAGAGGTACAATAATACACAATTTCTATTAATGAGAGAAAATGTACAAACACTGTAAAAATACAGAGTGAAAGACTCGCTAGAATGGTGGCAACTTATCTCTAAGAAGAGATTTGGAAGCTACATGCATTCAAAATAAGATGATTTACAATGAGGCTCTAAAGGAATTTTTAACATAAAGAAAATCCAAAACCCTAAACCCGAAAGATGAAAATCCAATAGTTTTGTGGACCCCGTTTTGGTTAGTTTGGTGTGTCAACTTCGTAGGGGCGTAACTTTGGCATATGATCTATGTTTGGGCCACATGATAGCTCATTGGAAAGGTATATCTGAGGAATAGACACGTTGTCGTCAGACTCTGACTCTATTAATAGTTTGATTGTGGCGAGCCCTAAAAATGTTGTTTAGGGCCTCAAAACAACATCAGAAGTTTGGGACTCGAAAACTAGGAACAAAACTACCAAACTGAAACTGCCAAAATGATCCAATTGAAATAGGTGGGTGGCCACCGATATCCACCTGTATCATAAGAATATCAAGGATTTATGGTATGTCCTGTTATCTCTCTAGGAAACTCTCCTAGGCTGTAAGTCGGAGATGTCTGGTAACTAACTCTTTTTGAAGTAATTTTCTAAATAAAGTGTGAATTTGGAACAAGTCGGATGACTGGATCAATTTTCACTCAAATCATGCATAAACACATCAATATGGACAAGGATTTCAACCACAAATGTTCATGGAGTTGGCAAATAAGTGATGAATGGAGAAATAATTCTTATACCAGCAGAATCACATATAGACATATATGAATGGCCGATTACAAAAATCATAAAAATATTTGCAGATTTAAACTTATGAATGCAGCGATAAGATGACAGTTATCTAGCATTAGACAAGCATAACAACATGAATAATATCCAAGTGCAAATATAGAATAGACAGGAAGGTGGAATCTGAACAGGTATGGCAAAAGAAGCTTGTTTTACTTCATATGGAAATGAGAAGTTATGAGTTACATAGTCTGAACTAGTCTCCAAGGTCGAACCCTTTTCCTCCTATGAGTTCTTAGGCCTTATAGCCTTTACAAAACAGTCTACAGATCCTAAAAACCTCGATCTGTGAGTTAACTAAAACAGCAATGCAAAAAGATAGAGAATGATCCCTCAAATCAAGGAAATGACAATGTGTTGGTCTCCTTTCTCGTCTTTGATAGTTGGTGAAGTGGAGTTAGCCTCCCAAGGCTCGGTGGGCTTCGATTTGGTACATAACTGAATCGATCCCTAGAAATTTGGAGATGATATTTAGCTGATACGGTATTATTTTGATTGATTAATTCCCTGCCACATGTACATTTGATCTTCTTGATGGAAAACTTGACTAGAAAGGTGAATCGAATCCTTAACGGCTACACAAAATCTGGAGTATTTGCTGCCATCTGCACACTTGTTGCCTGTAATTCTAGAAAGTAGCGATACTCTGCCTTTGTCAATATCATTTTGGTTATTGCCATGAAGATGGGTATGCTCTGTCCCAAGGATAGATGATAGCACTCCAGCTCAAGATTTATGTCATGATTATGTCTATAATAAGACATCTGCAAAGTGGGCATTCTGTGCATGCTATGGAACATGCCCTGCACAAAACAAAATGCCGACAAGAAAAGAGAACAACTGCAGTTTGTGCCATAAAGCAACTTTACAATAGTTGCTATTAGAGTCTTCATTATATGAGTCAATCACACCATTTTTGAATCCCTCTTCGGTTATGAAACAAGAACTCACATATTTGCAATCTCATTTTCCAGGTCTGTCTCTCTTTGTTTCACTTCTTCAATTAAGTTTCCAAAGCAGCTTCCCTCTCGTGACTTGCAATAAGATCCCTTCTAATAATAGTTGTGGCTATTCCTTGATCAAACTTTTTGATATGTCCTTCTCTCCAGCTTTGGTGTCTCCAGGAGGAGCCTCTTAGAATGTTCCCATGGATGAAAGATGTGACTTGCAATAAGATCCCTTCTAATATCAGTTGTTATATTTCTGCTAATCTTCTGTATATTTATGAAATGAACTAAATATCACAGAAAGCTTCAAATCAGACTCAGTCAATTCATGTAGATTTTCAAAAGACATGACTCATCATGGACTTGAGAGTTGTAGTTTAGTTCCTGACCGATCTCTTTTAATTTTTTACAGGCTTCCAAAGCCTCCTTATGCATTCCCGCCATGGAATAAAGAGTCACTATCAATGCTGGCATATTGTGGGGGATTCCACTTTCTCGTGCAGTTTCAAGCTGATTTACTGCCTCCAATGGAAGACCTCCTTTCTTCAAAATTGTACCCAATGTTTTGTATGTGACATCATCAGGTAAAACCTTTGCTTTTAACATCTGCTGGAAAATTTCAATAGCTTCCCTCAATCTTCCCTCTGCTGCATATAGTCCAAGGACATTATTAAAAGACAACTGATCTGTGAGAAGCCCCAATTCCTGCATCTCTTTTGAAATTTCGATGGCTTGGCTAAGTCTATCAATCTTTTTGTATAGACACACCATTATGGCATAAGAGAATTCATTAGCTTTGCCCACTTGCTTTAAGTCATTAAAAATTGACTCTGCCTCACTGACCATGACCTTGCAAACCCAGTATGCATGCCCGTATAAAAAGACGCTTGTTCTTATTACTCTCAAGTAGAAAGGAATCCAATAGCTCTCTTAAGAGGCGATTGCAGCCACTGATTAGCTTCGTCTTTTGTACAATCAGACCTCTTATCACTAGAAGTGCCTCCAACACTCGAGACAACAGTTCATCACGCATGAATCTCGAACGTATGTTGGGAACCTCCAGGAATTTGCTAAGCAACTCGATCAATTTATGAAGTATGAAGCCCTGAGATATGTCAATGTGGAAGCTTCGCTCTTGTGCCTCTATTCGGACTACCTCTTCTATTATTAATCTGCATATCATTCTTAGGAACCCCTTTACTGTCAAACACAATCGTGCATTTTCAGACTCGACCGTCTTGAAGAGTAACTCAAACATGTCTGAAGCGCTTTCACAATTTGTTGCAAAGACATCTGGACCATCTCCCAATTTCTTCATCATTTCATATGTTTCCTGAGCTTCTCTCAAACGRCCAATCTTCCGATATACCTTAATCAAAGAGCTGTACACTGTGCAGTTTGCTACAAAGCCAYGGTCTTGCATTATTTRAAAGTAATGAACARCTTCCTYCACATTTCCAKCTTGTGCAAATGCGTTTATCAATGCACCATACACAACTTCATCTGCCTTGATCRCTGCTATCTGATCTGTTTTAATACATGGAGTAAACCCCAATATGACTTTGATTTGCAGAAACTCAAACGAAAACAAGATCTAAGTGATTGATAGCACCTGTCTGCAAATGGGTTGTGACCTTTCCAATATATTAGCTATGTCTGGAGAAGATTCAATGGAACCAGCCATGCGTTTTAACAGATTTGATGCCCAGCAGCAGTGATCTTATCATTAGAGCATATGCAAACATCATATGCGTACATCTGGTCTCTAGGTTATCGATCTGGCATCTGAAACTCGACAATATGTGTGGTATGATGTGTCGACCTGGCTTGTGACTTAATCCACAGCTTGAATCATGGTTCGATTAGAGGCCAGATACCTTCAACCTGTCAGATTTTCCACAATGCAAAGACTTTCACCACGCCCAGGACACCTGCAGTCGGTCTTGGGGTTTGACTCAGCGCTGGTTTTAGTTATGTCAATTTATGAGTTGACATGTGGACTGGAATTTGATGATTGATATATAGTTTGACATTTGGTACGTTCAAGAGCATGAAATTTAAATTTTGAACATAAAACATTTTCGGCAGTTTAAGGCCATTGTGGCAAACTATCTTAGCTACCGAAACTAACTTGTTTCGACAGTTAAGTAAACTTCCACAGACTTAGTTAACTGCCGAAAGCTAAAATATGGATTTTGAAAACCAAGACTCGCAGAAATGAAATTTTTGACTCATTCTATCACTCAAAATGATGGTGCTATTTTGAGGGATAACATGTCCCTTTTTAGGTATTGTGGAAGGTGGGAGAAAATGCCTAAAGACTTAGTCTAGCCCCATACATGCACATTTACTCAGTAGTGAATGTGGAGAATTTGAAAATCTATGAGCCTTCCATGTTTTATCAAGAGGAGGAGTAGGTCCTACCTACCATAGTGGACTTATCACTATATTCTCAAGAATATTTGGAAGAGGACACAGTTTTGAAAAGGAAGTCTAGAACTACAAGACATGGGTAGCATGACCTTTGGCAAATTGGGTTGAAAGGACAACTTATAAGCAAGGAGAAATGGTACTCCATAGAGAAGGTACATGAAACATTTCCTCACCTCATTTAGTAAATATTTTGGGAACCAAAATCCTCCCTAAATGGGGAGGTATGATCTTGTTTGGATCATCATATAATTTTCCATCTATCTAAATACTTTTTGGGTGGAAAAAATTGGAGGAATTAGATTGCAAGACCATTTTAGTGACAAGTCCCAACTTGGAAAATTTGGGTCTAGAACCTTCCATATCCATTTTTAGTCATTAAATGATGTTTTTTAAATGTTTATATACACACTGAGACCTTTCCAACGGTGCAAAAATAGCCTCAATCAGAGCTCATATGCAAAAGTTATGCCTCCCACAAGTTGACCTACCATGTTGACCACCATGGTATGATAGGATGCCATGTCAACCCCCATTACTCACACATATTGAGCTATCCACATGTTTACTTTCAAGAATATTCTAGAAGGTACAAACTTGATCATTAATTAATGGTTGAGGAAGTCAAAACCATATCCCTAGACGGTTGAGCTGCTAGGAGGAGAAATGTGTCCATTCTTTAGAATTGTATTTGTTTCATAATTGAGTAAAGCATCTAGGAGTGGTATTTTGAGAGAATAGTAGAGGAGGAAAACATAATGCAGTATCCATAAAGGCTGTAGTGTTAAAGGAAATTCCACAATGAGTGTCTCTTTCTTTGTATTTGCATTTTTATAAATGAAGAAAAGAGAGTAGAGTATAGGCCTCATTGTTGGGTATGTGTTATATTCTTTGCACGAGTAGTATGCGCTGAGAACAAAGGGGGGTTAGAGGGGGGGGGCGCTAGGCCCCCCCTCAGGGGGTGCAGGGGTTCGGGGGCAGTGCCCCTGAAAAAAATAATTTCTGCATCGGGACCATATTTTTTCTGCCTCGGGACCGCATTATATTTAGGTGGTTTTTCAACACATGGTTTCTTTGCCAATGTTTTTCTATTTTCGATTAAGGAATTAGGGTTTTGGACTAATCTAGGTCATTGGGTTAGGGTTTTGGATGTCACTGGCTCCTATATGTATTTTGTATTGTAAACATTGTAACATGATGAATAATATAGAATATGGTAGTTTTCCCGGTTTGGGTTTCCAGGGGAAAAATCTCTGTGTAATGTTTGTATTTTCCATTGTATATTTTATGTTCCTTTACTGAATATTTGTTTGTAGTATATATTGTTCAAGGTTAGAATTCACACTCACCTTCTAGTTTCATTTTCTCTCACATTGGGCTTCCCATTATATATATTTTGTTCATTTGTGTGGATGATGTGTTATTCTTCTCATTTCTTTGATTTTCATATTTTATTTATTTTCATAATTTCAAGCAATAAGATAGTAATCAGTAATCTGGGAAGTAATTTGGGATCTAAGAAAGTAATTTGCATAATCTAAGATTTCATGATATTATAATATATGTTGTGACAAACTATTCTAGTGGAATATCCATTGAATTTTACATATCACTCATCCTTGCACATCACAAGGAATGGGATCCCCTTGACTGATAAATAGTACCTTAGGCTATCCCACTTACCTCCAGTGTTGTAATTCAAGATGGCTAGGAAAACCCCCAATGCTAAAATCCAGGAAATATCAATTCTAGTTATTACAAACACTCACATCCATACTTTTCCTCCTACAATCATAATAACTTGAATTGTGGAAACAACACACATATGGGAACAATGCAAGATCAACACTAACAAACAACATATTAGTGTCATCCTAGCATATGTGAATGTTCTCACAATGTAACAACATGGTAGTATTATTCTCCATGATTTAGCATACTAGCATCTCATCCTACCAACACCTCTTTCATCACATGCACATGGTCTTTGAGCATACTTGAATGGAAACATCCTCTATGGCTCCCCCTAAGTAGAGGACGAATGAATTATTTTTTCCAAAGGTGGAATGAATCCCTTCCTAATACTTGCATGGATATATGAATGGCATGGAAACCAAATGCCCCATTCATAAAGTTTGTGAAACAAAAATAAGGAATATAATATAAAGGGATATGCAGATTTGGTAGCTAGACATTTGGAAACCTCAATAAATATTATTTTATTGACCATCCCCTATTTCCCCTCTCATTGTTTCATTTACCCATAGTGATCTTAAGGAGACATAACCCCAAATGCACCTTTTATATTATTATTGTTATTTTATACAAATTTTGTTTCATTACCCCCATAGTATTCTTAAGGAGATATAACCCCAAGTGCACCTTTTTATATTATTATTGTTATTTTTTACAAATTCCAAAGTAATCAAATTTAAACCACTTACCTACTCACCACATACTTACTCTTTATGTTCACACTCATAAATATCTTACAATTATTTATTATCCAACATTGAGTTGTTATTCATGGCCATGTCTTCTTCTTCTATTCCTATCCAACCTTTGGGTGAGTACCTCATTATTACTATTTATTTTATATTATTTCTATTTAATTATAAGTGTCATCCCATTTGGTGTTTGGGGACACAACGACGTGTTCATAATCTAGAAGATTATTGAGGTGAACCATAGACAAGTCTCGAATTCAACAAGGATGATAGGGTGAGAAACCACTTTCTTATCTCTAATACGCTTTGATATCATAGTAATAATAACCCTATTGATATGATTATACCCTCTTTGTGGAAAGTATTGGCCCTGGAATTCACGCCCATTAAGAAGTAAGGGGTAACCAAATTGTGGAAGAAACAAATCTTGGTTGACATGTCCTAGGATTGGAACTAGAAACATTGTCTATCTAGGATTGTTAATATTGCATACCATTTTATGATACTTGCTTCTTCTACTAGAACCAAGCTAAAATACAATGTGGAGAATGCCATTCCCAAGTATAAAATAATACTACTTCAACTTGATACCTTTTATACATCAATTTAATTATGAAAGATTCTTTAAAGATTTTGAGTGTCATGATATTTGTCTTTTCAAGATTAATTATATGCCACACTTATCATAGAATGAACTAAGTTGCACATCATATCATTTTTGAAGACATACAATTGAAAATGAGAGTGAAAAAATTTCATCTACAAAACAATAAGATGGAAATGTAAATACCAGAGAGAGGATCGTGTTTTGTGCTTTCCAAAAGTTTCATACATAAGACCCTCCAAATCATCAATATGTAATCTAAGAGTGTGGGTGTCACAATTAAACTATATTAATTAATAACTATAATTCATATTAATTAATAACTATAATTTATATTAATTAATAACTATAATTCATAGCACTAATTAAACTTTGATAGTTAGTAATTTTAAGGGAAGCACATAACATAAAATACCTTTAATACAAAAATTATTAAAGTGTGAGGTACCATGTGTAAATAAGCATCAAAGTTTCTAACTACAATATTTTGGGTGTTTTACAATCAAAACAATATCCGAGATATATATCTACCGTGAAAAACCATCAAAATGGCCACTTCTACTCATAATGGTATCGACATTGGATGGTATAGGGTATGTGAAAACATCCTCACAAACCTTTGTGAAAATGCCTATTATGATATTTATTAAAACATCTACCAAAATGTCATTTTTGGTAAAAGAAATATAGTGCCTTCACTAAAGATATTATTCAGCCTTATAAAGATACCAAATAATCATTCAATCTAATAATATTTATAAAAGTAAATAATATTATAATTAAAAATAATGTGTAATACATAATATTAAATAGTAGTCTAAACGCTTTATAAAATGGTCTTTTTTCAATAGATTAAACAATTTGAGGGGAAATTGTTAATTTTTCCCTAAAATTTGATAGGATCTATTTTGGATTGATGGAATTGTAGATATCAATCACTAACATTGTAAAATCGGGTTGCAATAGGGGTATTCAAGGACATTTCTGCATTAAAAACAATGATTTCAACAATCCAAAATTGCAAATTCAACAAAGATTTCTTGGTTGGATTTTAGTGATTGCAAACTAGAAAAGGTCCAAATCGTAGAATGATTATCCTTCTTCAATAATTATTAATATTATTAATAACATAATAATGATGGTTCCTAAATTTAATTAATGTATTTCACGATGTTGACAATAGTTTTCCTCATTAACCCTTAATTCCCTAATCAACAAACCTCCTAATTCACTAAACCTTGACCATCGTTAACCCTAATTGACTATGTATACCATATTCACCATAGTTCACCACATTAACCATATTTCCCACTAACTCATAGCCCACTCACCCAATATCATCGTATTTACTTATCCACTAATACATTAATCATGTGACCCACTGATCCCATAACCTACAAACCTCTTAACCTAGTAACCCCAATAACCCATTAACCCATCACCCTTATTGAACATATTGACCACCATTAACCACTATTGACCTTAGTGATCATGGTTGACCATTATTGATAAGGTTTACCATCATTGACCATGGTTGACCATTTTGACCATATTGAGAAAGATGGACCATCTTGATACCTAACACTTATTCTAGGCCTACAACTAGAAAACTGATTACCACTGAGGCCTCGAGGAGGCTTTTCTCATGACCTAGTTTGACTACTTAGTGTTCCATCACTAAATTCTTCCGAATAACCTCAAGTGTTTGGAGAGTTGTGATTTAGTCCCATTTACCTATAAATATTGTAGCCATTTATTGGAAATTAATAAAATTATCTTATTTTCTGAGAGCCTATAAATCCATTAACTGATAACCCCTAACCCATGTTGAGATATTTTGACTAATATAGAATATTACTCAATATATTTCCATTGACACAATTTGTTGTAGAGTATGAGTAGGGATGAGGAACTACCCTACTACAAATACCACCAACAAGGAGGAAGAGAGAGTAGACATGTTGCTCAGTTTTAAACAAAAACTAAGAAACCTAAAGGAAGAGAAATAAAGAAGGAAAGACCTCTAGATTAATTAGGTTTTTTTTTCTATCTTAATTAGTTATCTAGGGTTGTAGCTTAATTAGGGAACTTCAACTAGGGTTCTGTTGATGTCAAATTATGAGCAATAAATTGAAAATTTAATTGTCAACCTCGATTGGTAAGCTTATAAAGTGCTCGACAAAGTATATTCATAACTATCTCACTAGTGCTTGCAATCAATCATCACACGACTAGAAATTAAAGACTAACATATGAAATCAAGCATTCCTTGGTCATGAGCAGTCAATTTGTAATTGCAGAATGGCCATAAAACACACTAATGCTAAATGTAGCTCTAGAAACTAGAGAACCACCCAAAATTATGAATGTTAAAGCATGACCTTGCTGTCATATATCATCATAAACAACACATACTTCAGAAATGGGAATTAATTATAGAAAATAATTCTTAACACACAAACTACTGAAACGACTATAGAATGTAAACCTGTAATGAATTCACACCACACTTTTACAAAAATTTAAATAACAAGGGCGCTAATTTTGATATGAAGGGGTCCCTACCTTCACTTAGAAGTATGCCCGATTTAACCACTCACAAACTCAGAATAAAAGATTATATGTGCTCAGAATTGTATTACTTTGTATTAACTCTAGAACTATAGGTTACAAAATTACAGAAAGTTGATCCCCTCTCCTTACATTTATACATAAAGATTAAATTTCAAAGAGGAAAATGGTTACAACCAAATAGGACCAGACCCTGAATTCATGGATCTACAACCAACATAGAACAACAACCTGATCCAATAATTATAAATTTTTCCATAAGAGGCACACCTACAGAATCTGGGTGTTTACATAATTTCTTGGAAAGTCCGTCTCCACCCATATCTCCCAAACTGTTTCTTGTTTTGAAAATATGTCTGCGTCACCCAAATTAGGGCATTTTTCACAGAACCCATGTCTTCATTTTTCCAAATTCATCTTCATTTGTTAGGAAATGACGTGGAAAAACCACTTCTAGAAATAGGTTGCTACAGGTGATTCTACAGTACTACATAAACATAAAGATACCTATAGACTACAAAATATAGAATATGCCCACTACATAATATGGATTCATAATAATTGGGATCACAAAACCATCATTAGCAAAACCAAGAATAATCATAATTAATTGATCAAAATAAAGGAAAATATATAAAAATTAACTAAT
Organism: Picea engelmannii; assembly: GCA_009831015.1. Classification (NCBI taxonomy): domain Eukaryota; kingdom Viridiplantae; phylum Streptophyta; class Pinopsida; order Pinales; family Pinaceae; genus Picea; species Picea engelmannii. Next base: position 18,491 of record ML817652.1, on the reverse strand, counting down.
TAATGCTTCATAATCTTGTCATGGTAAATTCATGGAGGATTATGATGAAAATGGTGGTAAATGGATGAAAGGACAAGATAAAATAATCACAAAGGAATAATATTGGTGATGCAAATGATGTCAATAGACGACCCAACATCTCCCCCACACATGAGAGTTGGCATGTCCTCATGTCGATGAAGTACGGACATAATGAGGTCACGAACAAAATATTGATCCTCTTTAACCATATCAAAGACATGCAGTAGTATATTCAATCTAGAATGTATCCTCCTATCCAATGCTAAGAAAAAGTCCTCATCATGATTCAGGTTACTCCAACTAAAAGAAAAGTTTCAGCTCCATCAATCTGTTTTCTTTTATTGGAAAACATATGTTCACAAAGTATCCAATGCTTTGTAAGGTCACCAAGTTAAAAAAAGTTAGGCAACTTCTGCCACTTCTTCTCTCTCAATATACAATGTATATTCCATTGCATTGCAAGTCTCTTTATCGTCACCAATTTCATCAATAAGAATGTACACTCTAAATGGTCTCCTTTCTTTGAATATTTTTGGAGTGGAGGATTATCAAACAACAAATTCACCATTTCTCAAAAGATGACAATAAATATTGTGAAATGCATTGTCACGTACCAAACTGTGTGTACCTTGGGTTGTAGATCACAATGCATTTTCCAACCATGTTTTGATATTTAACAGTTTCTTCAATATGTTCCTATAGAAATGCATTATGCAAGTGCAACAACAAATTTATATCCCAAAGACAACCAAAACATAACATATTCATTTCCCTATTTTTTCATGGATCCACAATATCTTAGACAAGGATATATGAATTCATATTAAGCAAATTGCATATATCTTGTGTGTTGAAGAATACCCATATAAACCTTTACAACATTTCTCTTTAAAATGCTTAGTGTTACCCATATAACCTCAAAAATATTTGCATTCAGATTTTTTGTTTGTCTTTGGATCACATCATACAATGAATACCTTGTTGATTTTGTAAGCGTAAAAACATCCTTCAAACAATAACACGACCTTTGTGAAGAAAAAATCCCAAGCAATAAATAACAATGTTATTTCATATGAGAGGCCCACCCATCAAGGACGAGGATAGCAATGTGATTAACCCTTAAATACTTCATTCATAGTCGAATGGAATTATTTCTGTTTGATGGTCCTTATGGGGCATCATGATATTTTGATCCTTCATGTTTGGATGTAGGAGATGTTGAAGTGGGATTGACAATGGAAGTAGAGATGAGGTAATATTTAAATGAAATGGTGAAGGTTTGGATTGAACAAAGATGGTAAAACAAATGGAGAAAGTATAAAGTGAAAGGAATGGTTACACAACAAATAAAGTAAATGCAATAAAACTTGAATGATGGTGAAGGATAAGTTACAAGCTTAAGTAGTCATTTGCCATAATTTCCTAAACCTCTAACAGATTAAAATGTTTTATAGATGGTTTACCTCAAGTTTACCTCCTTGAAAGCTTGAACTAGATGTGTGATGAAATTAAAGATGATGTATTTGACTTTGATGTGATGTATGCAGATTCCTATTGACTGCTAGAAGAGAGCTCGTTTTACTGTTGTTTGATTTTTTTTTTGACAATCTGCTATAGAAACAAAGAAATCCACTACATAAACATAGATCATATGCTAGAATATGTCGTGTGTGTTGATGTTTCAAGAGATATAATATTGTATATATATAATATTATTTAATATGCAAAAGGATCACAACTGAAATATAGATATCCATAGAACAACAAGATATATCCTTGGGGAAACCCTCAAGGGGGAGAAAACTATGCAAACTTTCCTAATTATAGATTCCTCCAACATGTACAATGTCATACAATGCTCTTTCTCGAAATAAAGACCAAAGAGACTCAAACACGAACCAAGAATAACCTCCTAGATAAGTGGGTACTACTCTCTTGTACTTATATTCAATGAGTGATCAAAATGACTCGATATAACCTATATTTATACTCTAAAATACCTAAAAGAAATGACTTATCAATAAACCCTTTCATAATCACACTTAGGAATAACCAATACAATTACTCTTAGGAATAACTTCTGAAATTACATAAAATATCAACACTCCCTCTTTATGAGAAAGGTATTTTATCCAGCACAGAATCTAACACTATCATCATCCACACAAGCTCATGACCATTGACTATTGAACACACAAATCTATACATCACAGGAAATCCATAATGACTTCATAGCATGCATCCGGGGCCAATGGGTATCTCTTTAATATATACAACATGTCATCATGA
>ML817651.1:159276-178501 GCA_009831015.1 Picea engelmannii | reverse complement strand
CAATCTCAACAACACCAATTCTAACACTTGCCTAAAAACCATGAAATAAATGTTTTTCTTCTTTTATGTTTTCTATCAAAAATCAAATAACAAGCACAAGCTAAGGAAGAAATGCCCTAACCTGCTGACTGTGCAGCCTCAGAATCTAAACCTTTGATATTTAAATTTTAACCTTCTACCCAAAATCTCAACCCCTTTTCTCAGACAAACACGAGAAGAATGAACTAACCTTTTTATCGATGGTTGAAGTAGATCCTCCGTTGAGTTGTTATCTCCTTGCTGCTGCTGCTCCTTCCACAAAGCTTCCTGCAATCAAGACAAAACTATGCGTGCATGCTACTGATCTACTAGGGAGTTAGAGATAAAACATAAATCAAATAACATAGATGAGATTCATGTATTCGGGACGAGAAAAGTATCTTTTTCATTAATCTCAATATGAACCAACTTACAATGATTTCTAAGATCGGCCACCGTTCCTCGATCCTGATCCTGGGCTCTTCCTCTTCTTTTTGTCCTCCAACTGCTGCTGCTAGAGTTCCTCCTAAATCTTGAGGCAAGGCTAAAGGGTTGGGACAATAATGGACTTGGCAATTTGGCAGAGTTTCTTTGCTATTATTTTTCCTCCTTTGAATAGTACCCCTACCCCTCCTTTTATAGGCTAGAAGGAGCTAGGGTTTTAGGTGAACTCTCGACCATGCATGGCCGAGAGTTCCAGTTAACTGACAAAAAGCCTCGTGTCCCGGCGGAAACTTTCCTGATTTCTTGCTTTGTTAGGTACCCGCGGGCTGTAGTGGGTTAGCTCGCGGATACCCGTGTGCAGTAGAAGGTCAGCAAGCAGTCACCCGCGCCCAGTGAAAGGTTAGGGCGTGGGTCCCTTGATTTAAGTGGTTTTTTGAGGATTTGTTCAACATGGCTTTTGCTAGGAAGAGGCATGAGTTGGCCTGATGCCAGGTAAACCTGTGTGGTGCATTTTTGGGTTATAACACCCTGGAGCAGGGGTTCCTTCATTGGTCATTCCAGGAACTAACACCATTAAATAAATCCAATCTAGAGTCCACTAGGGAAAACAAACAACACACGCTAAAAATCTAGGAAGCAAGAAAACAAACAAAACCTTCTCACAATGAACGCACTAGTTGGTGATGAAATCCAACGTTGCGGGAACAATGTAAGAAGGGGCCGAGATAGAGCGGGTGGAAAAGTTACATTGATGACCTGCTTAACGGACTTACACCCTGGTGCAAGCTCCCACACATAATTGTGGGTATACCCTCCAAGGAGCCCGAGTGAGTTTGGCCAACGTCGATTCCAGTTACCGTGAAAACTTGCTCCTCTACAATCACCTTGTGTAAAGAACCTAGAGAGATCGGCCACAAAGGTTACCAATCACTACAGTGATGCCTGGGGGAACAATCGACATTCCAATCCATGTGCAAGGGCAGGGTATCTAGCCCGAAATCAACTTGAAAGGATTTCACTCATCATTATGGGTATACCTCTCAAGCGACCCCCATAATACACGTAATCTCTACACCAAGACCAACAAAGCAGGGTGAGTAACTCTGCTAGTCTCAATGTGACCTCGTGATTGACCCTTGTGTTAGAAGGGCTTCCCAGGAAAAAATGTAATAAGTGGATTTAACTGCTCCCTAACTCAAGATTCTATGTTCGTTTGCAGCTTTGGAAAGTTATCTTTCTCACCTATTCCAAAGCCCTACAACTAATCTAATGTAGGTTTGCTACCAGAAAATATAAAAATGTCTAATCAATTTTTATAAGCGCTTTATTTTATGGCTGTTGTTACTCAAAAGGAAAATGGCGTGGACAATATGGTGTTTTGACCGACTCAAAAATTATGCAAAGATATGAAGATGCAATCTTTTCATTTCGATGAAAGCTATGCTATGAGAAGGAGAAAAAATTTATCATTCCCATATGCATGATGTCCCAAAATATATTAAACTCATCAATATCAAGATTCTCAAGAAATGAGAAAAAGGTACTGAACACCAATGCATGATTCATGGCCCGCCTCGGCCATGAGGGGGAATTTTTTTCATAATTTAAGATAAAAAATGCCAAGAATTATGCAATTTCACTACTTCAAATGCAAGGATTCCCCCAATATAATATAAAGCAAGAAATTAAATCTTTTTGTTTCAAAATTTTCACTAAAAGCAATAATGAACTTTCTTAAAACAAACAAACCCAAACTAGAAGTTCTCTTTTAAAGCGAACTATTTAGAAGAAATCTGATCTTTCCCTAAACAATTCTAAAGAAAACACCCGCTTTGTAATTGAAAGACACTCAAAGCAAGAGATTAATCCTTCAAAACCAAACAAAGCAAAAGTGGCTAAAAGCAACTCAAAGGATGTCAAGTAGACTGTAAGCAGATCAATATAGGCTCCAAAAGTTCAATCCAGCTGTTCAAACAAAACTGGGCATCAAAAAATGACAAGACCCAATCCAAAAAATTTCACAAACAAGTTCACAGGCTAGCAGTAGAGTGTAGTGCGATAATTAGGTATTCTCGCAGGCTAGTCATTGGTAGGGTGCGAGAAGTTCACACTGAACCTAATAGCAGGGTGCGAACATCAATGATTCTCACAGTCCACTAAAGGGTACAATGCGAGAATGTCTGTAAACAAGCAAAAATTTGAAAAAGGGCTAAATTTGAGTGAACTTTCAGATCCAAAGAGTTTGGATGGATTTCCCAAAGACTCATAGACCAGAAAACAAGCAATCAAAGCAAGGGAAACTAGACTAACTAGGAAACAATCCGTCCCTAGTGGAGTCACCAATTTTGTTATCGGACTAATCGGTAGGTGCGGACACTAACTGATCTCCCTAGATCCACCTAGATCTAGAACAAAACACACTAGAACATGACGCTTTCCTTAAGTTTTAGATATTGAATTTACTAACTAAAGAGGGATGAGTGACATACCATTTAAATGTCGCTTCCTCTCGCCATCGCCATCCTAGCTACGTTACAACACTCATACAATGATGAACCTGCAAAAGAACACAACCAACCAAAGTGATAGCAATAGCATAAACTCAATATAAACCTATGTATGTGATCAAGGAATCATACAATAAAACACAACAAGCTTTATAGGAAAGAATCATATTATTGTATCATATTGAATGTGAAAGAGAGATTACAACCATTGCCTTGATGTCGTAAGGTCCCTTCTAGCTGTCCTTCATTCCCCACACACTTTCACTCCAAGAATTCTAAGAGCATAGATCTGATAATATTCACAATCTATCTTGACAAAGAAAATCTCAAAGCCACTCCAACCAAGCTAATAATTCCAATCCAACCAAAAGCTAACAAGCTCAAGAACCAGCTTAAGAACCCCTTCTCCATGAGAGCTCCTCTCCTTTTATAAGTTGAAGAGGATAAGGTGAGGACGTTAGGATCATCCCACTAAATCATGAAAGTGAGTAATATCCAAACCATTTGGATGCCACCTCACCATGGAAGTTTCTCCTTCTAGAAGATTCGAGAAAATGCTCGTTTTCCCCATGTGTAATCATTCTCGCATCCTGCTTATAGTGCAACCTGCGAATTGTTCGCACCCTAGCTATGATGCAGCCTGCGATAATCAGGCATTCTCGCACCCTAATACATAGGCAGCCTGTGAACTTCCTTTTTTATAAGGTTTTTACACAGGAAAATGCAACTTCTATTCTTAGGAAAAGTTCTTCTCCCTTCTCTCTTCAGGAACTCATTCCACTGACCCCTCTGAAGGAAACAGATAGGTTTACATCATTAACGGTCATAGGGATGACAAAAATAATGTGTAACACTACAACCCCCTGATTTGCAGGATCCAACCTGGAGGAAGCTCCAACTCCCTTATTCTCCGACACCAACCAGGAGGCTACAATCCCCTTTTCTTGCCTCGTATTGCTGCCCTGAAATATAAGTGTAGACCAAATTGTCACTACCACAATCACTGCCACTGTCATTTCCACTATCACTGCCAAAGTCACATCAACCTATCATTGTATCCAACCTGTCACTATGTCCAACCTGTCACTATCACTGATATACCATCATCACCCAGATCCATGCATATGAATACAAAAACCATCACCAAACTCTCTACATTAACCATGTACATCAACCTATACCATACCATGTATATCAACCTGAACCAACCATGCATCAACCATGTACCTACAACTATACCAAACCACACAATAAAACCTGTACCAAACTGTGCATTAACCATGCACCTAAACATGTACCAAACTGTGCATCAACAGTTCACAAACACCCTTACCAAACCATCCATCAACCATGCGTCGTCTCATGCATCAACCATGTACCATATCATAAGATGTCATCAATGAAGTACCTCAAGCATAAACAAGATAACCACAATACCAAGATATCGATATAGTCAAGATGTGATACTAATGAATGTACCATAATATCACTAAGGTGTATCTCAACATGTACCAATATCACCAAGACATTAGTGGGCTACCTTGCATCTAGTATGGATTTCGATCATTGACTATTGACTGGATAGTTTTTCCCGTGCTTGACTTGAACTCATTATTTCATTGTGGAGATTCATACTTGGTGATATAATTGTTCTAGATCTAATAAAAATCCATCAAAATTTATGATTTCTTTCCATCATTGTTATGAGTATGCATCTTGGGCTTACCTCTAGTGAGTTGTCTACATGTCTCAACCATTCCACCACTATTTTCCTCCCCTATTGCAGTTGTGTGCTCCCTTTTGGTGACATTTTTTCATCACATATATTATACGTAAGAAACATTCATTTTCATATGTATCATAACATGGCATAATTTGTAGCATCTTCCAAACCCATGATCCCATATTGTACTTGACTATTACATGAACATGAGTATGCCCACCGCAGTTGGAAAGATTGTTTATTTGAATGTATTTTCCTTTGATTTTTGAGCTAACTATTTGGAAAGATAACCATTTGGAAAGCTAACCATTGGTATGAAATAACATGATTTGTTTTCTCGTTGTCTTCTGTGTAGGACCATTGAGAAGTTGAATCTCCATTGAGATTGTCTTCCTACTCAACATCCAATCTATGAATTCTACAAGGGGATCTCCAAGGTTTTCTTCACCTTACCTCCTTTGAATTTCCATGAATTTATCTTGTTAACTTTCTTGGAGTAGAAAAAGTTATCTTGTTTAACTGTTTCTTTTTATTTATGCCTACAACTTTCCAACGGGCTGAAAATGACTAATTTTCTCACCTAGTGCACAAATATCCCAACAACACACCACAGAATAAATTATTAATATCATGGTGCCTTCAAAACTATGGGTATTGAAATTAGGAATTGTAGTGTTGCACATGTGAGATCGCAATCGAGCAACATTGATTAGTCCTTGGTCTCTTTTGATCTCTTTTTTTGAGGCCCAAATACAATTCATATTGCGCAATGCTAAAGTATTTTTCATTTATTAGGTCTCCATTATATATTTTTATCAGAAAAGATAACACTAGTTCCTTCTTGACCCATCCTATGTGTCCATTCCTAATTCATGTTGGTGTTCCCCTTCACCCACTTTGGAGGTATGGTAGTTATTATCATCATCATCATCATCAAACCAATGTTAGAGAATCAATATAAAAACTTTTACCACTTTTAACCACAATATATATTATTCAACTTTATCAACAGTATTCAACATTTTATCATCAATGTATCATCTATGATTGCATTCAATATATCGTGAGCATATAATCATAAGAAACATCACATCAAATACATGGTACACCAGAGTTTACATGGAAACCCAAATGGAAGAAAACCATGAAATTCTTTCTTCTATATTGTCAAGAATACATTCATTGGAAACATCAACTTCCCAATTCTCCAGCTATAATTGGAATGATGCTACAACCCCCTATTTACAGGATCCAACCTGAAGGAATCTACAACTCCCTTAATTCTTTGGCTCGAACTAGAAGGAGGATACAACCCTTTGATTATCAATCTCTAACCTGAAGGAATCTCCAACTCCTTGATTCTCCAGAACCAACCGGAAGGATTATACAACCCCCTTTCCTTGCCTCGTCCTGCCGCCCTAAAGTATAAGTGTAGACCAAACTATCACTACCATAATCACTTCCACTGTCACATCAACATGTAACCTGTCAACCTGTTACTGTATCCAACCTGTCACCATGCCCAACCTATCATCTTCATTGATATACCATCATCAACTAGATCCACTCATATGGATACAACAACCATCACCAAACTATGTACATCAACCATGTAAATCACCCATCAACCATGTACATAAACCTATAACATACCATGTACATAAACCATGTATATCAACCTGTATCAACCATGCATCAATCATGCATAAACAATTGTACCAAACCGTGCATCAACCATGCACCAAAACCTGTACCAAACTGTGCATTAACCATGCACCTAAACAAGTACCAAACAGTGCATCAACAATTCACCAACAGTTGTACCAAACCATCCATCAACCATGCACTATCTCAGGCATCAACCATGTACTGTATCATAATATCTCATCAATGAAGTACCTCAAGCATAACCAAGATAGCCACAATACCAAGATACCAATATATTCAATATGTACTACTAATCAATGTATAATAATATCACTAAGGTGTATCTCAACATGTACCAATATCACCAAGACATGCACCTCATACATGTACCAAGAATATTCCTCACGCCATGCACCAAATATGTGCTTCAATAAGGTGCCCAAGAATGTAGCAATATCACCAACATGTTCCTCTAACCATGCACCATATCATCAACCATATACCTCAAACAACATGCCAATCATCCATAGACCATGTACCATAATATGTACCAATAAAGTACTATCAATGATGTACCTCAACAAAGTACCAACATCACCAAGAGGTGTATCTCATACATGTGCTACCATATACCAAGTGTGAACTTCAACCATGAACCATAACCATGACATATACCAGATATCAATATAGCCAAGAGTTTACTTCTAACAAGGCATCATGTCATCAACAAGGTGTACCATATCACATACCATCACCACCATGCCTTAAGTATGTACCATACTATAACCAAGCAAAAGAAATATTCACATAAGCATACCTGTAACATGTAGCTAACCTTTTGTACTATAATATTGACATGTAACTCTTCCACAACCTTCAACAGCCTAGTACCAACATTTGTACCAAATTTTCCTTAGCCTCGCAGGACTAAGACTCCTTGTTAGGTGGGGCCTTGTGTGACATTCCCTAGACAACCCGCAAGGGTTCCTCTTGGGAAAACCTCAAGCTCAGCCGCGAGGGCCTGCTTGATTAGGGTTACAGAAAAACCCTAGCTCTCTACAACTTCGAAACTTTCACTCCTCAAACTTGACCTCAGATTCGACAATAGACCAAAATATTCTCATAAGAAAGATATTCAATGAATGTGAGTGTGTACTTATGAGAGACTCCTTGAGGTGTATTTATACTTTTTCCAAGTAACTTCTCTCCTTAAGCTTAGGGCTTGTTGAAATTTCTTGTTGCAACAACTTTACACTTTCATTAATGACTTATAACCAATTAGGGGCTTCTTAACCATTCTTTGAGGCTTCCAACTTCATGAGGGCATATATCCCTAATCATGAGGAATCACGTGGCGTACCACCTATCACTAGAAACAACATGATGAGGAAAATCCATCCATGAGTGAGTTGCCTACATTTACACTGTACTTCATGACATTTTTCCTTGGTCAAATATGGGTCCCATTACCACACCTTTGGGGATTCATGTAGACTTCATCAAGACTTCATCAAATGCACCCATCACATCTGTTGACATCAGTCCTCTTCTTGACATCAATGAAAAATAGCTCACCATCAATATCGATCACAACTTTGGGGTATATTGAATTTTCTAAGGGTTGACATCAATGGAAACCAACTATCCAACAATCTCTCCCTTTGGCATTGATGGAAAAATGCATACTCCAATACTCATGCTCCCCTTGTGACCATTGCTCCTCATCAATGTTTCTCTCTCCCCCCCTTTGACATCAATGGAAAAGGGTATCTCTCCTTGGGGATTCTCCCCCTATCTTCATGTGTACGTTCTTTCTCTTCACATGTTTTTGTCCTCATGTTTCTTTCTAAGTTCCTCTTCTCTTTTGATAGCAAAGAGTGACTCCCCCTGAAAGTATACCTGCTTTGAACAATCCTTCTTTGACTTCATGTGTTTGACTCTTTCTCTTATAATCTCTCTCTTTCTCTCCCTTTGACATCATGGATAAAAGGATAACTCCCACCATTGGTATGTCTCCCCATGTCTTCATGCTTCTAATATTTCTTTCTTGATCTCTTTCTCTAATGATTTATCTTACCTTGACTTATCTACACGATGTAGAACAATATGGGACTTCTCATGTATGTTTCCTTTCCTCTCTTCCAGTGTTGTTGATTGTCCATTGGTGCTTCCTCTTGTAATTCTCTAACATATATAAAAAGCATTCAAAATTTCTTGACTTCAAGTCTTCATGGCTTGTCATGTTTCATTGATTATACATCAATGATCATATTGTTCAACAATGTCCCTCTGATGATGTAGCTTTTGCTGAAGATTTCTCTTTCCTATTTTTCTATGCCTTTCACTACTTGTCTTCTTGTGACCAACTGATTCCACTTGTCCATTGATTCTATTGATTCCAATTGTAAATATTATTTGTCATATATCTGTGTAGACCTTCCAATGATATCATAAATACATCTATGTCCATATGTCATAAGTTTTCCATGACTATGCTACTCAACTATCCACAATGTCGATTCATCTATCAATATTGTAATATTATGAAGTATTATCTATTGTAATTGATCATCACATATTACTTTTTCTCAGACTAAATCAAATATGTCCACCGATCTACAATACATCCTGAAATGAATATACCCCTTCGTGGAAAGTGTGTCAATGATATTCCTTTGATATATGCATGGGAACACTTCTTCTCAGTCGACCAATCTATCATTATGTACTTCTGCTACCTGACTACTCTAAATTTGTCTCTGCAAACACTTCAAACTTCTCGATGGATGATTCTTTGATTTGTAGTAGCTACTGCATAGAATCCCCCTTTTCAATATTCATATTTACTGGGAGTCTCCAAACCATATGGCTCAGAACAATGGAGGAGTCTTCCCTAATGCAGAGTAGTCTTCCTCTTCGTGTGTAGACTCATCATCTCTCTAAACTTTGAATTCTTCCTTTTTTCCTGTGGATTCATTATGATCTTGCACTACAATTCCTGATTGTACAATCTCTTGGAGTTGTTCTTTATTAAACTACTCTTCTTTTCTTTCTCACACTACATAAATTCCTACAATATTTGAGACATGTTCTTTATTCACCTTCTCTTATTGTATTTATTTTCTTCTCCAAACCTTCGTGTATCTGACATTGATATTTTCTTTCTTGGAAGGCTCTATCATGCTTATACAATTTCAAGCTATGTGACCATAATTGTGGCATTTGTAACATTCAATGTTATGTGGGGCCACATAAGCATTTATTTCTTGAAAATTTCTTCCATAAGCCCTGCAATCTACAACTTTATGTCCAAAGTTAGTACAATTAAAACAATGACCATAAAATAATTTTTCATACTTGGGAGTGAATGATCTTCTTTGTGGTGTAGTCCTTCTGAATTTTTGTTTTGGTTTATCATGATCTTCTCTTCTATTGATTCCTTCATCATGATTGACGATTCTATGTTGCTTGAATGTGGAAGGTATTCTTGAAGATGTATCTCTATTATACTCATTCTTCTTTGATTCTTGTTTACCATGATTCCTTCCTTTGAGTACTTATGCATAACTCTTTCTCTTTTCTTCATTCTTCCTTTCTGGAAACCTAGAGTGCTTCTCTTCAAATTTCTTTTCTGATGATGTGGATTTTTCTCTCTCTTCAACATTCTTGTTGAGCTTAATGATTTTAACTCTTAATGTAAAAACTTCTTCTTCAAGCTTCTCAACCTATTCTTCTTTCTTCATCATCTGAATCTTCATGACTTCTTCCGTTCTCTTTACTTCTTCAAGTTGGATTTTCAAGGAGATAATTTCTTCTTCAATCCCTTTTTCTTGTTGACTGAATTCTACTTTGAGATGGTTTAAATCGTCATATATTTCCTTGAGATTATCTAATAAAATATTCTCTCTCTTTTCTACTTCCTTTCTTTGTGCTATTATTTCAGCTTCCAAACACTGCTTTTGTTCTATCTTAATTTTGTATGTTTCTTCAATCCTTTTGGCTTCTTTGAGTTGAGTTTTTAGATTCATGATGACATGTTGGGATTCTTCAGAACTTTATTGAGAATTATTCTTTTATAATTGTTCCTCAAGAGACTTGTTTTTATTCCTTTCTTTCGTCAATTCGTCTAAAGCACTGCTTAATTCTGCTTCAATATCTGTTATACCTTCTTCACAAATTTCTTCTTCTGAATCTGTTTGACATGATGGATACTAATCAATGTACCATGACATGACTAAGGTGTATCTCAACATGTACCAATATCACCAAGACATGCACCTCATACATGTACCAATAATATGCCTCACACCATGCACCAAAGATGTGCATCAATAAGGTACCCAATCATGTACCAAGATCACCAACATGTGCCTCTAACCATGTACCATATCATCAACCATATACCTCAAACAAAATGGCAATCATATAGACCATGTACAATAATATGTAACAAGAAATTACTATCAATGATGTACCTCAACAAAGTACCAACATTACCAAGAGGTGTATCTCATACATGTGTTACCATATACCAAGTGTGAACTTCAACGACGAACCATAACCATGACATATACCAGATATCAAGATAGCCAAAAATGTACTTCTGGGTATCATGTCATCACCAAGGTTTCCTGTTACAACAAATTTTGCCTCACTCCATGCAACTTTCTTATATGACCTTTCCATTTCCCTATGCAGACTTGAAGTTCCCTTTTCTTTCACTCCAGAGACAAAAATGCACATTTTTACACATATACACACCCTATCAGTTATACGACAAGCATATACATAGGTTGCTCCACTACAACTCGCATACATCGGGTTTGGTGCTCAAAAATTAAAAATTATGTTGGGTTTCCATTCCATGGCACAAGATCCATGATCCTTGACCTTCCATATACTAGAAACGCGCCGACTCGATCCTTCAGTTCCATTTGGAGGCTATAAATTAAGCCCTGTCCAAGCCTAATGAAGAATTGAACTTTGAGAGCAAAGACACTCTGGAGAAATTTCACTTCATATTGAGTCATCCCTTTGTCCTTGAAAGTTTGTACTTCTTGTGTTTAGTCCCTAAGCTCTTCCTACTTTGTGATGGAGAACTTCATTGACTCATATATATGATCTTGACTTTGCAGAGGATTGAAGTGGTGGAGGCCAACTGGAGGGACTTAGTTTCTTGGTTCTGATATGTGTAGTTAAGAAGTTTCTCACCTATATACTTATGCTGATTATTTTAATAGAAAAACTATTTTCTCGTCCAATTGATATATTGCAAATATTTGAATTATTATTCCATGGGCATATTTGTCATGTATTTTAATGGATTATGCTAATTTATATGCTGACATAATATATTATCATCATATGATTGCGTATCTTGGTTGTTGAGGATAATTTGTAGGTATAAAGCTTTGGGTCGTGTGTTCAATGATGGTCTTCTTCGAATGTCCGAATGAGGTAGGATTTTAGCTTTGTCTTGTTAGCATTTAATTTATATAACATACTTGAGATTAGAGTTGATTTCTAGGTGTCATTTTGTATGTTGTGGTTTTCCCCTAGCTATAGAGATATTTTCCTCGTAACATAATTGGCCACTCCACTGGGGAGATATCCTTTTTGGGGTATTGGGTGTTTTTCTCCTTGATTTGCTCTCTATTTGCTTGAGTTTCCTTATCATTTGTTGCTTGATAGCCTGTGGTTTTCCTTGCATATGAGTTTCTTGGCTTAACCCTTTCCATGGTAGTGTTTTTCTTGGTATATGTGTTTTTTCCCTTGACAGATGCATACATATGCAAGTTGTCTGCTTGTAGGGTTCGTATATACGTGTTTTTTGCTCAAACAATCATGTGCATCATCACTTAAGTCTTGTTGGCTGATTTTGGTGTTTGATGTGTGAGTTTTGTTTGTTGTTGAGTCTTCTTGGGTCCCTATTTTGACTGTTAAGTGCCTATAGAGTGATAGAGAGCTGCTTTATTGTTGAATTATTGGGCGAACTCTTTGTCCTTATTTTTGTTGTCCTTGCATACTAGTCTAGGTAGTTTCTTCTTGGTATCCTGCTTGGATTGTCTTATTTTTCTTGCAGTAGGGTTTTCCTATGAGGTTGTTATTTAGTCCTTGCATTTTCTTTTCATTATATCGAAAATACAAAAATATTTTCTTTATTGCATTTTTACTTATGACATTTGCACTTTTGGTTACTTTGCATTGATTTTGGCATATTAAGAAAGGTTGCACTTCATTAAAATTGTAGAGGTTGCATTTTGGAAAACAACATGTAGAATCATACCATCTCATTGAAATTCAAGACTAGTACTTAGCAGTGTATTTACATTTTATTCTTTTTATATATGCTAAGTTGTAATACCATCAATTTCACAATCGCACCCCTTGAGTAAGCATATGCTATTAAAATTAACGTTGATTAATTAAAATTGATTAGAAATGGTTTTATTTTTCAGGGTACACAAACAAGTATAGGAACTAGGGCCTTATAATAGGATTTTGTGAGTAAACTTCTCCAAGGCTATAAAACTAAATGTACGTGTTTGACCAGGGAGTGGTGAAACCCATTGTGTAATTGGTGACGTCAGGAGGCTCCGATCACACCGGAGTTAGGCATGAGGTTGCACAAAGTTGGTTGTAGAGAGAACCCTCTAATACCTTCCTAGTGTAAGAGATATTTCTATGGTTCTATTCGTATCTGGTGGTCTTTCTAGTGCCCTTACCACCATGAGAGGCGGTGCTTTCGAGATTTCAGGATTTGTTACCCTTCCCATACAATGGACCAGAATTGTAACTTCTCACCTGCACATTGATTATATCATGGTGACTCTAGTTGCTTGACATAGGTAGCCACATAGGTTACTTGCAGGGGTTATTCTGCAAGTACCCTAAGTAAGATAAGGGTCAGACAACACACATAATTTATGGAGAATTTTCTCTCTGGAGGAATCTCACTAACTGTGTTCTGGATCCTATGAGGGTCCTTATAACTGATTCTTATACCTCCACTATATTGTTCTGGAGTATCAGGCATCTCTTCGGTGAGGCATACCTACTTTAGTTCGAGAAGTCCTTTTCAACAATCATATCCTATTTGTGTGCATTGGCCTTTACCTTTATTTAGGAGTGTGCTCTTTGATTATTAGTTGGCCTTAGGATTTTGTATTGCATCGTGATTTTTTACTGCTATGGTTGGTGGAGCCCCTATGAATCCCTTAGTTAGTGCTACCCAGCCCATGGTCTCTACTCAGTCCATGGGGACGAATCGTTTTTTATTACTGAGTGGTACACTGAATCATAGTACTCATGCAATTCCTTGGGCCTACAATCCTTTCTCTTTTGGTATGCCATACATGACTTTACACTTTTCATCCTATGTTTCATTGTCTCATGTGAATCCTAGTTTTGGATCTAGGGGAATGATGCCTCCTTATTCTTCTTTTTCATTTGGTGGCATTCATATCCCTCAGTAAAATCCTACGATAGGAGGTTGGAATCCTCCTTCCTCTGGACCCAATCCTAGCTTCACTTTTCTAGGAGCAAGTGCTCAAATGGGTGGTCCTTCTACTTCTTATATTCCATCAGTCATTCCTTCTTCCACACTATCGGTTCCTACAAATGCTTTTCTTATGGAAACCTCCCTCTAACCTCTGGTGTTTCATTTGGGAAGAGTCAACTTTATAGTATGGGAAACCCCCTATATGAAGTTCCTTTTTCTAGGGGCAACATATATCCTCACATGAGTAACCCATGTCACGTCATTTTCTCCTTGCAATCAACTTCCTCGATGATGATGCCATTACAACATTTTATGAATCAATTGGGAGGAGGATACTATCCTACTGGATAAGGAAACAATGTATAACATAAAACTGTTTGGAATGCAATATCTCAAAACTAGTCTTTCTTGGGACCATGGTCTCAGATGTTGCAACCAGTCATTGCAAGTCATGCTGAAAGCACAAGTCCAGTCACTGCGAGTCATATTGGAATTAAGTCACCAACCTATGTAAGTCATGTTGGAGACCTATCACTAGCCTCTGGAAGCCATGCTGGGGGAAATAAACCAACCACTACAAGTCATGCTGGGGGAACAACTATAGTCACTGCTAGTCACACTGGACAAACATCATGAACCTCTGCAAGTCATGTTGAAGATGTGCCACTAGTCTTTGCAAGTCATGCTAGGAGCATGTCACCAACTACTGCAAGTCACATTAGGGACATTGATATGATTGAGAATCATAGATGTATAGGACATAAGCCCAAGTTCCTTTGTCTACTTTGTAAAGGAGACAACCTAACTTGTTTGTGCCCTGCTATTGCAGTGGTATGAGAAGCATGGTCCTTATCTAGTGGCCATTCAGGTTCTGAGTTGTCTTTGGTTTCCCAACATTATTATCCTTCTTTTGTTGGTATAGTGGTCATGCTGATGCAATCTTCAACCGACACCACTCCTATTTTGGGGAGTGATGTGTCTCTTGACCATGTTGTCTCGCATCCTTTTCAACCAATAGTTGAAGAAGTGGTCATTTTGATGCAATATTTGGTTGATCCCACTCTTCTCTTGGAGAGTGACAAGTCTAAGGAAGTGACATTGTCGATGAAATATTCATTCAATCCCACTCTTTTTTTGGGGGGTGATGCGTCTTTGGACCATGTCCTTAGAATTTCTATTTTTGTACCTTCTGAACAAGGGAGCATTCCACTCTCTCCGAATACACTCCCTCCAAGTCCTAGGATGGTTTCATTTGATTGGAATGATCTTGTAGAGCCTCTCCTTCCTTCTTCTACACCCTTCTAGATAATTGGAGTTCATCGATGTATTGTAGATGAAGGATCATGTACAAGTATTCTATCCTCCTCGGCTTGGAAAGATTTGGGTTCTAACAAGCTTGTGTCAGCTACCAGTGAGATGTTGGATTTCGAAAGTAGACTTTCATGGGATCCCTAGCCTCCCCCGTGATATGCTACTTAGAACAACATCCTAGAGTCTTAGTTAATCTCTTTTCAAGACTGAAAAATGAAAATATTTTTTAGTGAACTTGTCTCTTTCACACTCGTTAAATGGTTTTGAAAGGACGTCTATTTTGGTATAAGTTTAACCCTTTCCTGGACCAAGTAGACTACTTATGAAAAAGGAATAGTCTGGTCACCATTGGCCATAATATTTCTTCTGGGTATTAGTTTATAATTTTTCGGGCCTAGGGTACTAATATCTATGAAAAGGGACATGTTTGAGTTAACTTGTAATTGCATCCCATTATCCTGCTTGCATTGTTGAGCCTATTCCTGGTTCCTACTTTCTCGTTATAATCCTCTTGCCTCAAAAATTATCATCACTATACAAGCAATCCCTTTCATATATCCTTTGCAACTTGACACCCTCTACCCATAGAGGAAACATTACCCCAAGTGTCCATGCCCCACATGCATTCCATTGCATTGAGCATAGGTATGTTCCACTCCTTGGAACTAGTTGCTTATTCACGACACTCATTTCCTCTCTTGTATCCTAGCGTTTATTTGCCTATGAAAACAAAAAAAATACGGGTGGGGAAATAATATTATCTCGTATCAGCAACAATCATGTCTCCTTTGAACATCGCACAAATTTTTGCGTCCACTTTCATCCAAAGTTTGGGTTTAGCATGAACTTAGGAAGTTGAGCTTGTTACTTAGATTTTACTCCTACGACTAGTTATTCTTCTAGTTCATATGGAGAGTTTGTTGATGCCTTCTGCGTCGTAAACTTTTATCAATGATCATTATCAATTCTATGCTTCTTGAGTTATCCATATGTCTCATGCTCTTATTCAAAGGAAGTATATAAGCCCGCGTTGGTCATTTCTCAGAACTCTTGACTTTGCATGTCGGCCATACCCCCAGTGTATCTCAGAATCACATGAAGTTGTTGTCCTACCTTGCACCCTCGGCCTACTTTCATCATGGGTAGGTAACCTTGAACCCAAAAAATGGAATTTTCTTATTGGTTGCTGACTGGGGGTTTCCTTGTGTTTGACAACAAGAAATCTATTCACACATTGGGATTCATGCAATGTCTTGGACTCCATTATCCCTATTGGTGGTTTCCTTTCCTTTGTCGATAGTTTTCATTATTCTCTACTATTCAGAGGGTCTATTTCATGCACTACTTTAATTTGGTGCATGGAAGGGATGCACATGGTCATTGGTCCGTGAACATACTATTAGTTTGAGCTCCTCCTAATCATCAAGCTATTGCTTTGTACCTCATGTTGGATGATGAGAGATGCCTTAATGCTCTCCTTTCAATGGGTCTCCTTCCATCAAATTCAACTCATCTATTATGGAAACAATACCTAGATTCCTATGAGTACCTAGAGGCTTGTAGTCATCAGTGGCAGGTTCTCCTGCCATCGACAGTTAGGAATACATCAATGTCTCATGTTCGATGTCTTGGTTGTGGAGCCTGATTATCTTCCTGATTCAGAGGTATTTTACTTTCAGCCGTGTTTATACCCCATGAAGTATTTACACCCCAGAAGTATGTACACTCTTCCACGCGGGGGAGTGCAGAGGGGGGGTACCCCCTTTGTGGGGTCCGGGGGAGCTATCCCCCTGGTTGGGGGGTCTGGGGGCAAGCGGGCCCCCAAAGGAAAATTTTCCTTGTAAATGTGTATTGTAATTTCATTGTGAATCTGGACTGTTCATTATAAGGTCGCAGATCTAACGATAGAGATTATGTTAGGGTTTTTTTCCATAGAAGGCAACCCTCTTTTATGAGGGAAATGTATTGCGGCTATGGTAGATGGCGAATATTGTATTCTGAGATAGGAGACTGTGAGAGAAAGAAGAGGAAGTTACAGTGGGTTTGTTGTAGGTTGTATCCCTTCATATGTTGGATAATAATAAAGGAAGGATCTGGCAATTTCTCTAGTGGACGTAGCCTACACTGGGTGAACCACGTAAATCTGTGTCTTTATTATATTGTGTATCTTCTGTGTTTTGTTTCCGCATTTGTTTTATTTTATTGCTCCATGGTCCTGTTTTTCTAACAAATGGTATCAGAGCGAAAGGTAACTCGCAGGAAAAGAGGGTTCCTAGTTCGAGTGGGAGCAATGTCGGAAGATGGAAAATTTAGGGTCGAGAAATTTAACGACAAAAACTACCAGTTATGGAAGATGAAGATGGACGACTATTTATATCAGAAGGATCTATTCCTACCATTGGGTGGAATAGAAAAGAAGATGGCGACTACAAAGGATGAAGAATGGGATATTCTTGATAGAAAGGCTCTAGGAACGATATGGCTGAGCCTGGTAGCATTAGTGGCTTTCCATATTTCCAAAGAAAATACAACGAAGGGTTTGATGGATGCATTGGCCAAATTGTATGAAAAACCCTCGATGTCCAAAAAGGTATTTCTAATGAAGAGGTTATTTAATATGAAGATGTTGGAAGGTGGGTTTGTTGCAGATCATTTAAATGATTTTAATACGGTTACTAATCAACTAAGTTCTGTAAAAGTGGACTTTGATGATGAGGTTAGGGATCTTCTAATCTTGTGCTCATTACTAGAAAGCTGGAACGACTTGGTCATGGTTGTAAGTAACTCTATCTCTGGTTCAAATACTTTAAAATTTGATGATGTTGTTGGTGTTATCCTTAGCGAGGAAATGTGACGAAAAAGAACAGGTGAGACATCAGGAAATGTGTTGAACATGGAGAACAAGGGAAGACAAAAGGATGAGGAAAGGGTTTCAGGAATCGTGGGAATTATAGGAAGGGAAGATCCAAATCCAGACTTGGAAAGATAGATTGTTGGAATTTTGGGAAGAAAGGACATCTAAAGAAAGATTGCAGAGCTCCAAATAAACAAAGAGATGGACAACATGAGAGAAATCATGAAGCAAATGTAACAGGTGACGTGTTACAAGATGCTTTGATTCTTTTTGTAGATAATATTTCTGAGTCTTAGGTAGTAGATTCAAGGAATTCATTTCATGCCACACCCCATAGGAAACATTTTCTAGATTATGTTCAAGGTGATTTTGGATAGGTTCATTTGGGTGATGATGCACCATGCAAAATTGTTGGAATGGGAAAGGTAAAAATTAAGCAACGCAATTGAAACCAATGGTTGTTGAAAGAGGTGAGACATGTTACAAATATAAGGAAAAATATTATTTCAAAAGTGAAGTTGGCAAGTGAAGGTTGTATATCCATATTTAAAAATAAGACGTGGAAGGTCATCAAAGGATCATTGGTGATAGCGAAAGGAGAGAAGGTAGGTACATTGTATTTATGTACTGGTAATACTGACTCTTCTATCTCTTTAGCTTCTACAGGAGTGGATACATCACTATGGAATCATAGGCTTGGACACATGAGTGAGAAGGGGATGCTGATACTTCACAAAAGAAATTTGTTGCCAGATCTTAAAAAAATTGATTTGGACTTCTGTGAGCATTGTGTTTATGGAAAACAGAAGAGAGTCAGATTTCTTAGAGTCGGAAAAGAAAAGAAGAGTGAAAGGTTAGATCTTGTGCATAAAGATGTATGGGGACCAGCTCAGGTATCATCTCTTGGTGGCTGTCATTATTATATTACTTTTATTGATGATGCAACTAGAAAAACATGGGTTTATTGCATTAGACAAAAATCTGATGTTTTTGATACTTTTAAAAAATGGAAAGCTTTGGTTGAGAATGAGACAGGAAAAAAGTTGAAGTGTTTCAGATCAAATAATGGAGGTGAATATTGCAGCAAGGAGTTTGATGATTACTGTTCATACCATGGGATTCATAGAGAGAAGACAGTTCCAAGAACACCACAAGAAAATGGTGTGTCAGAAAGGATGAACATGACAATCATGGAGCGTGCAAGGAGTATGAGATTGCAT
>ML817651.1:131730-149701 GCA_009831015.1 Picea engelmannii | reverse complement strand
CTTCCATATGGGATCTCCATTGGAAGTAGTTGTTGTTGGTAAGCATGACAGTACTTGTAGAAGCCATATTAAATATGTAGATAATGCGGATTTAAAAACTGAAACTAATGATCTGGATGGAAAGATCTCGAAAAGTTATGCGGCTTTAAAAAAATGACATTGAAAATGGACTGCCGATGTGAGAGTTATGCCCCTTTTAAAAAGGCATAACCGGTAACCAAATAACCACGTGATAGTGTAAGCTACTTTATGAAGTGACCCACTTTTATAAAGAGAAGTGGGGATCACTTTTACAATGAGGTTACCTTATAACAGAAAAATTGCATGCAAAATAACTCTAAAATAAAATATAAAGCTACTTATAGTGATTCACTTTTATACTTGAAGTGAAATGCACTTTACAATTTTTAGCATGAACTTTTTCAAAAAAGGTAACAAAAGAGAGACTTGAACTCAAGACCTCTTATTTAATAAGGCAAGTTTTAACCAAATGTTCTAGCAAAACATATTGTAATGTTTAGAAGGAGGATTGTTGTTGTTGTTGTTGTTGTTGTTGAAGATGGCCTTGGAGAGCATGCTCCAAAAAAACTCTTTTCACACAAGAAAAAAAATTCGCTTCTCGATGACAACAAGGGTTAGATCTCGGTTAGCTTACCCGGAAGATGCACCTTTTCTTATCTGTTTCTGATTTTCCAAGATCGCACAAGGCGTGGGGTAAAGAGAATACATAGATCTAAAAGAGTAGCAGCCTAGAAATAAAAAAATACAAACCGAAATAAAATCAAAACTTTGCAAAAATTAAAAAAAAATGCGTATTCAGACTTTATACCTCCGTATCTTGGGAAAACGGAAACCTTTTTGAGTGAAACGAAAAGTGTTCCTCAATGAAACAAGTGCTCCGGACGCAATGGCACAGTCCTCTCAGCCCAAAAATGTACAGAAATGCCAGAAAATGGAGATGAGGCAACTCGCCTTCACGATCTCGATCTACAACAGGAGCGGGTCTTCAAACAGGTTCTGATACCATGTTCGACAACACAAGTATTCCAACAGAGGACGAACACCTTCAATAACCACTCACATAACCAGATCAAAGATCAACACACTGATGTTTTCACGTGGTAAAACCCCTACGGGGAAACATCCACGACCCCGACCAACGCAACCACTTGGAGCAGTTTATTAATGCAAAGAAAAAGATTACAGAGAGATTTTACAAGAGATTTTCTCACTATCAATCATCGGCAAATGACCCTCCATGCTTTTTAAATAGAGATCATGGACCAATCGGGTGTTAAGCCACGGATCAATGGCCATTAAGATCGAGGAGAGTATGAACCATCAGATCACTCTATATCGGGAACATATCGTGACTGTCGGATTTCCTAACTACTAATGCATACTAAATAAACACACTTTTACCTAACGACATATTAGACCAAGTAGATCTTAACTAACTCCTAGGTGTCTAAATATCCTAACAATCCCAACCCCACCTGAAAGGGGTTGTGGTCGGTTGAGCTATGCAAGGTTTGGTTGTAGTTATGTTGGACATAGGGAAGAATGTCATCCCATGTGCGAGGGTTCTTGGAATTATACATGTGCAGGATATGCATGATCATTCAATTTACGACCTTAGTTTGGCCATCTGTCTTAGGGTGGAAGGTCATGGATTTGGTGATCTTGGTGTCCAGCAGTGACTAGAGGCTCGAACAGAATGTGCTGAGAAATCGGCTATCCCGATTTGAGACAATGGTTTGTAGGATTCCAAAATGTACCTAGAATCATTCAAAGAAGAGCTTGGCAGTGGACTTTGATGTGATGCTCTTCTTGCAAGTGGCCATAATCACCATCTTAGAAAAGCAATCAACAACCACAAAAACACAGTCATTTCCCTGCTTGGTGAATGGGAGGCCCGACATGTAGTCCATTGAGATGGATTCCCATGGCCTATTAGGAGTAGGCAAAGGGGTGTATAGGCTCTGTTTCTTGGTGATTGGTTTGGCAATAACATAGGCAGTGCAGAACTTGATATACTTGTTGACCTCCTATCGAAGTTTCGACCAGTAAAAATGTTTATGCATCATTGCCAATGTCTTTTCGATGTCGAAGTGTCCTTCCACTTGACTGTAATGGGATTCCCAAATAATATTCACTCACTCGCTTGATGGAATGCAGATATGGCCCAGACGGTCGTTGAGCGCTCAACACACCCTAAAATATTTATGAAATTCTATAACTTTTTGGGTACCACTTGTTCTTTTCTGTCTGAATTGAGTTCACTATGGAGGGATGGTTTATTTTGTTTTCATGACTCTTATTGATCAAGCCGGATTTGTTTGAACTTGTTAAATGAAACCTTTATGTCTAAAATAACTTGGCATTCTAACTAAGAATCTGCAACTAACATTTTGAACTAACGCGCTTGTGTTCGGCGTCGACAAAATTTAAGCAGGAAAAGTGGCCACACAGTTACACTAATCTTCGATCGTCATTGCACCATTGACATCAGTAGAAGGCAGGGGTTGTTTGCGTGAGTTTTTCACCACAAAGATTCAAGATATATCTGATCCCCATCGACGTCGAAAAATTACAGGAGGGATAGACATTGACAAAAGCATTAAAAAAACCACCGATAGTCGATGACCAATGTGCTTGCTGGGGGTCGGGGAAATTTAAAAGAGGTTAAAACAATTTTTTTTTTCTCTGTTAAACATATCATCAATCATCAACCCGTGATACACTTTCGGCATCGAGGAATTTTTCAGAGGTTCAATTCGGTAGCACTTGGATAGGTTTATCATCGATCACCGATATTTGATACATTTCGACGTTGGCAGAATGGGATCGAGTTTTAGAACGTTTAGCTTAAGGAAAGTATTGATTCTGAATAACACGAGTAAATGAAGACGTCGGTCTCGAGTGCCATGTGTCTTTTTCGTGTAGGGGTGTCGCACAACCTAGTTTCATCCCGAGTCATATTAAGGTTCCATGTGTCCTAGTCACACCTCCTAGTCATCCTTACCACGTCAAATATGTACGACAATATTGTTCGGTGTCATATATTTTGCAAGGAGATATCAACAAAAAGTGTTTAAAGAGAAACCCCAACCTCGAGCTCACCAATTGGACTAGTGAAACGATGGGATGTTTTTGGCACGAGATATGATCGGATTCTGACATTTTTTTTAATAGACCAGTTAATGCTCCATCTCGCATTTGTTTCTACCCTGTGCGTTGATTGAGAAAAAACAATTTGAAATAACCAATAGGCCACATTACAACACGCGCCTGCATCATCAACCTACAATTGAATTTAATTTTAAATGTATTTGAATATCTGGCTGTAGATTTTATAGAACTACACTTATAATCCGAATTGAATGGTTGATGCAACAAGGTAAATTCATCCCTATTTAAATCACTAGAACGGTTTTGAACACTTTAATTCTGCGCACAAGTTCAAATTCCAGAGCATATGAAGAAGCAAAGAAAGCATCTTGAGACTGTGTCGATTATCAGATTATCAAAACCAGGTTAAACAAGAAGTTGAGGTATGTTTTAAAGTTTGTCAATTCGACAGTCGTGATTTGTTATATGGATCTGATTTCCCGCACAGTCTCTAACTATGTTCTAGCTGCAGGGAAAATTCCTCTAAGAAATCCTATGACCAGACACTCTCTAAGAGAACCTAAGCTAAAGGAAGCATAAACAAGTGAATGTTCTTCTCTTGGTACTGCAAGGTAGTTGGAGTATGCTCCTAGGGTGGAGCCTATCATTAAAACCTCAACTAAGAAATATTTTATTCAACCTCCTATCTTTGACGACACGAAAGAAAAAATTGGGTCCAAGGTAATGCTCCCACAGTGGGGGGACCCATTCAACAGAATCAGTTGGGAGGAGTACCCAAAGTGTATCCCACACAACGACCCAGATGTAAGGTCACATGATGACCATGTGTTCCCAAATATCCGACGGTCATAATTGCACATGGTAGCCTACAAAACCCTCGTTTTCCCACGCATGAAGGTTTTGAAGTGGCTAATCGACCATACAGATGCACAAAAATTCTTAATCAATGATGATAATGGCGGGTGTGTCATATTTTTCCTCCTGAAATAAGTCCAAAAGTACTACAAACTCAGAGACCCAGAGGAGTGGCTAAACACAAACTTCGTCGAGAAGTTCTATGAATTCCATGAGACTAGCTGATTGATGGCTTCATTCTCAAAGGAGGACAAAAAGTTTACAAACTGAAGAAATGGATGGTATGGGACAGTTAACCTGAGGGATCCATACATCTACTTAATGGCTCTCATCTCCTGACTATATGGAGAGAAAGAATGCTCCATGTTTTCATAAGTATGGATGAGCTTGGAATACATAGTGGTGATCTTCGGAAGTAGCTTCAATTGGGGAGAAATAATTTACAAGCAATTGAGAATCTATGTACATCTGGCTCAGACATCGAAAGAAGGGGAAGCACCCACTTTCCACATGGCCTCGTAACTGCTCGATGTGATATGTGCGAGAAATGTCTTCACTGGAATGAATTTAGGCTGGCATGTTGGGGAGCTCCTGGTTCACGTTTACTTTATCATACTATGGGAGAAAATGTACAAAAATCCTACGCAGTCATTTGTGATGAATTCATCCCCCATGTTTATTTTATTGTATTTAAAAAGGAATTCCTAAGACTATCTGCATCAGCCAAGAAAATGGTAGCGAAGGTAGGCCACTATTATTTAGACGAACAAACCACCTATATCAAGGTGTTCAGGGCCACCGGAGCACCACATATACTCCCAAATCACGTCCCATACTGGCTCATTATGGGAAAAATCTGCTATCCGACTATCTTGCAGGGCTATAACACCATGCTAGTCAAGGACAAGAAGCAGGCTTTCATACCCTACGAATTTCATGTGGGGTTTTATTTGTTAAAGGAAAATTCTTAATACAAACAAGAAGGGATGAGCCAACTTGAATTCAGGTTCCTGATAGGCCGATTCTGCAAGCACGACCCTAAAGGCGTGGTCCCCCAAAATGATTCACAAGTATCCTCCTGTTGGCCATACGCGCATGACAAATTTGAGGATGAAATTTTCATAGAATGCGCTTAGGACTGGGAGGAGGTAGTACAAAGGATGACCAACCCATACATGACTAGGTTCAAGGCTATGAGCATGGATGAACATGTAGAGACAATAGAGAAGTCGACTCAAGAGGTACTCAGAGTTAGGAAAGAAATTAGAGCAGCAGAGACTACAAAGGCACAAAGAAGAGGATTGCTCTTGCTATAAGAGGTGTGGAGAATCATTGATCAGTTATAGAACGACCTAGATCTCGTAGAGATGTCAAGGATCCCCACTGATGACCCAATTGCAAGAAGAGGAGAGCCAAGTGGCTTAGAGCCAATGTAACTTGAAGAAATCATCAGGCTAGAAAAAACTAAAGTTCCATCACCATAGATCAGATCACCAGAGGGGATTTCAACCTAGCCTGAGATATCAAGGACACTAGGTGGGACAAGTGTACCAAACCCCTTGTTTGACTTAATTACCATCTATGATTATGAGGAGAGTTTAGAGGTTTCCCTGGTGACTCTGGTGCTGACTACAGAGGAAAAGGAACCTGAGAAAACATCTACCCCAGGTCTCGATTTTTCAATTAAAAACCTTCTGCAGAGCGACCATGAGGTAGAAAGTGTCTTAGACACTGAGGTACTTGACTTGTCAGGAACCCCAATAGATAGCTCGAGAGATGAGCTAGGATCAGGTGGCCAGAAAGGGGAAATTCCACAACAATAAATCGACACTTCAATAGTCGATTACTAAGTAAATACCGAACCTACCACTGGTTATTCCCTTTTGGCTGATACCTCACTAGCCAATGAGAAACAAACGAAGGTCAAGCCATCGGTACATATGGAAGAATTTCAGGAACCAATCCTATAAAAAATACACACAGTCGGGAGCCTGAGAAATACTCTAACCCGGGGAGAACAACAAATCTCCAAACCTATTGATGAGGTCGCTGACATACAAGCGATCTCCTATGACAGGAAGAGAAAATTCATCACGAAGAGAACTACTAAGAAGAGGAGGCTCACGTTAGATAGCTCAATTCTCATCACTACAGAGGAGAAGCTGCTCAACATAAAACACACCAAGATGTTTGATCTTATCGGCGCACAGATGGCTATCACAGATGCCACATTGGATAGAGAAAGAAGAGATGAAAAGGAGTTGGTCGTTGCACTTAAGGATTTTGAGCATCTGCACCATTTGGAAAAATACTATCAAGACTCCACATAGGACACGGTGTTTTTGAGAAGTGATTTCCAAGATGCCTATGCCAAATTCACGAATGAACGACACCTTTTCACTACAAGTATAGCTAATTTCCAAGAAGAAACTCTTATGGAACTATTGAATTGCAAGGACGTGGAAAGGTGGTATGAGAAAGATCACAAAGTAGTAGAAAGGATCAATTACATCAGTGTGGTTCAAAAGGGCCGAGAAACCGAAGAGCATGACATTCGGGTGTGAAGGGATAACAACATCG
Organism: Picea engelmannii; assembly: GCA_009831015.1. NCBI lineage: Eukaryota > Viridiplantae > Streptophyta > Pinopsida > Pinales > Pinaceae > Picea > Picea engelmannii. Next base: position 143,134 of record ML817651.1, on the reverse strand, counting down.
ATCGAATTAGGAAAGTGGTCGAATACTAGGTAAAAATGGCCCAGGAACCTCAGTGGGAGATTCAGGAGAAGTGGACCGAGTGCGAAAAGAGATGGGAAAAGATTAATCAGGAGATGAAAGGCATTGACCTCCCAGAATTTGACTCACCTGAATACTTTATTGATCTGCATGACATAGTCAAGCAACATACATAACAAGGCTCGACATGGAAAACAAATATAGAAAAGGTGGTGAGCATGGCACCAGGTCAAGTACAACAGTTCATGGAGCATTCGATTAAGGCTCGAGCAATTTTATAGTGGTTGAGTGTTAAAATAATCAAGTACAGAGAACGAGCAATAGAAGTGAAATAAATTCTTTTAGCCCTGATGGACCAGCACAGGTTCCCGCATGCCAACACATGTGAGGAATGCTTCGTCAAATGGCCAGAATATGAGAAGAGTCATCCACTTCAGTAAAACTATTTGATGATTCTTAGAGAACAAAGAGATTAAAGCGCCACATGGCGATATTTTGTTTTACTTAGCTTGCACTTGTAATAACTATTTTTAGTTAGTAATTCATTATAAATAGGAGGATTGACATTTTAGAAAAGGTCGATGGTTTTGGGAAAGACTCTCATTTTTTGAATTGTAAAGAACTATTTATGAACTACCTTAATTGAGAAGTCATGTTTAGGACCAGAGACAAATTTCTGGTTTTTCATCAAAGGCGTTGTGTGATTGGATTGAGGAGGAATTACTTCCAACTTTATTTCATTAATGGATGTTGTAATGAGTAAGAGTTTCTGAATCTATTGATAAGTTAGTTGTTTCAATATTTTTTGTATTTCTTGTCTCTAATGATGAAAGCAAATCATTGTGTTAATGTGTAATTAATGCTAGAGCTAAGGAAACTATTTTTCTTGCCATCATCTTATTGCATGCGTGTTTTCTCATGATAATTGTATCTCAGACAATAATTGAAATACCAACAAGTTAACGTATTAGTACTAGGCTTGTCACATGTGTGAATATATTTGTCTGCATGCTTGAGCACAAGGGTTATCCAAAGCTCAACCTTCTTCAGTAGTTAAGAACCCCCCTTTTACTAGCTGTTTTATACTAGAACACATCCTTTGATCAGACTCATCTAATAAAAGAAAAGACAAAAAATAACATTTAAATTGAAGGAGGAACTTTCATAAGAATATATCCTACCAATCACTACGTAAAGCCTATCGATAAATTGGCCATATCGAAAGATCTGGAGAACCATTCCACCATCAAACACTTCAGAGCCTAATTGGGCCTCTGTGGCAATTTTGGTTCCTGTTGTTGATTTAAAGGGATTTAGGACCCCTCAACAGAATTGGCGCTAGAAGGAGGGCATGTGAATGAATGGCTAACAATGTTTCTGATATAATATTCAGCATAGCCTACATATTCAAAAACAACCCACATGCATGGCTATTCATTCTCAAAACAACCCACATACATTGAGTACTCCTGAAATGAATAACTCACCCTAGAAAGAGGAAGAACATCTATTCCCTGAAATACGTTACGCTCTTCCTCACAAGGAGTTGAACCAGTTCAGAAGAATCACAAGAGCCTACTCTCAAAAACTCAGATCAATACCCTTAGCTCTGTTACTTCCTCATAGAAAACAAGTAAGAAGACCAGTGGTCAACACCCCTGACTAGGTTTTTGTTCACACAGTGGAAGACCTGATAGATTTTTCCCTCACCGAGATCGAACATCCCCTTAATTTGATCCCTGAAACACCAGTTGGTAACTACTCTGAGCCCGACGATTTTGAATCTGACGAGGAAGGTTTTAACTTAGATCACTTAGCTTCGGATTTGGATGACATGGAGGATAAAAATGATCATAATGAAGAAAGGGGAAACCCACCTCAAAATAATCAACTTTTGTTGGCCAAAAATGATCTGGCGATCCCCGGACGGGTACATAACCTCCCTTGACATATAGAAAAGTTACTCCCCAAGTTTGACACTGAAACCTCCAGATTTTCTGAAGAACATATTAAAAAGTTCATACTAGCTATTAGACTGATGAATGTCCAACATGAATACATATTATGCAATATTTTTCCCTATACCTTTAAGAATTTGGCCTCCACATGGTATTTTAACTTTCATGTAGGGTCCATAACTAGTTGGACGAAGTTTCAAAAAGAATTTTTAGACAAATTTGCAGAAGAAACCACTACAGGATCTTTAATGGCTGAACTGTTCATCGCCACCATGAGTTCAAAAGAAAAGGTTAAAGACTTCAATTAAATATTGACCACTATCCTGAACAAATTTCAACGCGAAGCTAAACCCACTCAGGAGTTGCAAATTGAGGTATATGCTAATCCTCTCCCTGCTTCTATTTCCATGTTTGTAAAAAGGGTTGCCAAGCATACCCTAGATGAAATTTTTGAGGAAGCCAAAACAATTGAATTCCAAATGATGGGATGTAAAGAGGGCCAGGTCTCACTAGTTAAGAAGGAAGCTCAACCTCCACCCAGGGGAGGACTCTTGTTGACTAGACCCATAGGAAAACAAATAGAACAACATCCCAAAAAGGGAAGTGGAGACATATAAGACCTACAATGGATGATAAATAAATTGTCAAATGAAATCGTAGACATGAAAATAATTGGAGGTGAAGGAAACCAAGGCCAAAGGCCCTATAAACCCATTTTTAAGAGAAACCCACCATTCAAAGAAATTGAACCTTCCCCAGTGAACTTAAAAATCAACCTGGGAAATGTAGCATTCAAATCTTTCTGTACCTATCATTAAGAGAAACATTCTAAAAGAGACTCTCCACAATGGGTCCATGCCATGAATTTGATGGACAATCTGTTCCTAGATGAAGTTTCCCTTATCGAACAATCAAGTGGTTCAATGGTGAATATTGTCGATTAGGCGGAAGTTGACCCACCGGAATAAAAAACCATGCTTCTATGGGATCTTGACTTTTCAATGCCTTTTGATGATATATTTGAGGTTCAAGAACCACCCGCTGAGGTTTTGGCTTTGAAAATGTGAAGTAGGGGTCAGCTGGTATGAAATGACCTTACCATTGTCCAAAGTTTGAGAGGAAAACAAATAGATGATCACTCGAAAGAACCTTTTGTCTCCCAAACAAATCATATAAATATCCATACGCAAGAGTCACCCAAGCTAGAATACAACATAGTGGAATACTTAAAAATATTGAAGGCTAATGTGTCGGTCATGGACATGTGTAGAATTACCCAGAAAAATCACTTTCTGCTACAGGCCTTAAAATCAATAGAAACCCCTATAACAAGCACTGATCAAGGGGAGGTTCCCTCTCCCATAAACCTAAAGAATAAACCAAATGTGAATGCTTTCTTTGTAGATAAAAAAGGTAATCCTTTTGTCCCACTGTTCCTTTTAACGTTTGAAGTCTTCAACCGAAATCTCCATAATTGTTTAGTTGACTCAGGGGTATCCTCTAATGTTATGTCATTATCTATCTGCAAGAAATTAAATGCAGTCCCGCTTAAAAGAGATAACAACGTTATATAGCTGGACAGGACTCAGGTGAAATTTATTGGAGAACTCAAGGACGTCATGATCATAATGGCTACACACCCGAAATTTGTTCAAGTAATTGACATCATTGTAGTGGATATAGTAGATTTTTATGGACTACTACTTAGTCAATATTGGTCCGAGAAGTTGAATGGATACGTTAGCATGGACTAGTCTCACCTCTAGTTTCCATTAAAGGGACACACAACCATGATTATGATCGATAGGGAAAGGTATCTCAAACATATGTTCACTGATTTACAAGCCTTCAACGAACCCTCATCGAAAGATTTCCACGTGCTAAGAAACTACTCCCACGATGATGATTTCGAAAATTTCTCCCCTCTCTCATTTGATGTACCTCTTACTCAAAACTATGAAATGAATTTTCAAGTAAATCTACTGGTAGCGGCAGAAGAAAGCCTCTTCTTTCAAGAACCTCTGTTAGAAACCACAGACAAAGTAGGTGGAGGGGAGGAAGTTAGTAGGCATGGAGAAGATGATGATCTTCACTCACAAGTTTGGACTTTGTACTTTGATGGGTCTAAATTGCAAGAAGGGTCAGGAGAAAGATGTATTCTCATTGACCCAAAGGGGAAGCAGAATTTCCTGTCCTACAGACTAGAATTTGAATACACTAATAATACTGTCAAGTATGAATCTTTAGTGCAAGGACTAAAGAAATCCATAGACTTAAATGTTAAAGAACTAAAAAATTTTGGGGACTCTGAAATTATCGTCAGGTAAGTAAAGAATACTATACATTGCAACTCTCCCCACTGAGGAATTATCAACATGAAGTGCACAAACTAATAGAACATTTTGAGGCCTTCAATATTACAGTGATCCCTATGACAAAGAATACTCTTTCTGATTCCCTAGCCACTACTGCCTCGAGGCTAGCCCCTTTAGAAGACTATGAAGCCTCCAGGTTCACTATGGAACTACTCTACAAACCATAAGTTCCCAACAATATTTCTAATTGGAAGGTATTTGCAGGAGATGAAAAAATTATAAAATTCCTAACCAATCAAGAAAATTTTAAAGACCTGGCTATTGACGATGAAGTATTCCAAAAGAAATTAGTATAAATTGACTCCCATGAACAAAGAGGTGAAACATATCACTCTAGTAACAAACCAAAGTTTCACACGATACCGAAAGGGGTAGCCAATTTGGAGAACCTCTTTGACTTAAGGGAAATATTTAAAGGGTCAACAAACACAAAGATAGGGAGCTCATGTCCCATGTATGAGACTATAAATCTAGGAACCCCCAAAAACCCTAAGAATACAAATCTAGGAAAGATAATGTCTAAAGAATAAAGGAAATCCTATCTCAAACTTTTCAGAGAATATCAAGATGTTTTTGCATGGTCCAACTGATATTTGAAAACTTATGACAATCGTATTATTCAACACACAATCCTATTAAAATCTGGATTAAAACCCTTCCAACAGAAGCTCTAGAAGTACCATGCATCTCTGGAACCCCTCATGTGTCAAGAGTTAAAGAAACTATTAGATGCTAAAATTATCTTTCAGGTAAGACACTCTGCCTGGGTAGCAAATTTGGTTCCTGTAAGGAAAAAGTCTAGGGAAATCCGTCTGTGTGTGGAATTCAGAAACCTCAATAGAGCATCAGAAAAGGATAACTACACAATCCCACCAATGGAACAGCTCTTGCAGACCGTGTCTGGTTCTGATATTTTCTCCCTACAAGATGGCTTTTCAGGCTACAACCAGGTACTAGTGTTAGAAGAGGACCGATTGAAAACTACCTTTCGAACCAAGTGGGGAAATTTTTCTTACAAATGCATGCAAACTCTCGACTTCAACAAATATTTTTTCCTCTATACTTTTTCCTCCAACCAATCTTTAGCTGCAGTGTTGACTCAGAAGGATGATGACAACAATGAGGCTTCAGTCTCATTTATGAGCAATAATCTCCAAGGGGTTGAACTGAATTACCCTTCTATAGACAAAAAGGCTTATGCGGTCTACAAAGCAGTAAAACATTTCAGATCTTACATCCTAAAAAATCACACCAAAGTCATTGTGCCTCACCCCATAGTCCGATCCCTATTCACTCAACAGGAGATGGGGGAAAGAAGAGGAAATTGGATGGCAGTTTTCCAAAAAATTGATATAGATATAAAACGTGCCAAAATCATTAAGGGATAGGGATTGTGTAAACTAACCATTCAAGCCCAAGACCAAGTAAATGAAGACTCCGAGAGGGAGAATGAATTGGTGTTATGGTGTAGTGAAGCTTTATATGTTTCCCCAGGGCAGGAGTCTTGGTATGGAAAACTAATTTATCTCATGCATCATGGGACTTGCCCAGAAAACCTAAACCCTAAGGAAAGGAGAGCTCTCAGACTAAAATTGACACAATATCGCCTCATAAATTCTGTTCTCTTCCTCCTAAATTATGATGGGGTACTTTTGAGATGTCTTGAACATGAAGACACAGACAAGGTTCTGAAAGAGATCTGTGATGGTCCTGCAAGTGGACACTCTGTAGGGAATACCAACACTCACAAGATACTAAGAGCTAACTATTACTGGCCTACTCTGTTTAGGGACTCTCATACATATGCTAGAAACTATAAAACTTGTCAAATAAGCGCGGGGAGGGAAAAGAGAGCAATTGTCCCACTCCAACTAGTGGCCATATCCAGACCATTCAAGCAATGGGGGTTATATGTCATAGGGGATATTACCTCGAGTTCTTCAAAACAACATAGATACATACTGACTGCTACAGACTATTTTATGAAATGGGCAGAGGCCATCCCTTTGACTCACGTGAACAAAAATGAGGTAATCTAATTCATAGAACAACAATTGATCACAAGGTTTGGTATGCCTTTTGTTCTTGTTTTTGACAATGTTGCTTAATTTTCTTCCACCCTATTAACAAAGTTCACTCTAGACAAAGGAATCATAATTATATACTCTACAAACTACTATCCATAGGGGAATGGAGTGGAAGAATCAACCAATAAGAACCTAGTGAGGATCTTGAAGAGAACAGTTGCAGACAATTAGAGGAATTGGCATAATTCTCTTCATAATTCCTTATGGGATGATAGAGTAACACCGAGGGAAGCCATAGGTAACTCCCCATACTTTCTGGTATATGGACAAGAAGCCATTCTCTCGAACAGGCTATATCTTCCATCTCTTCAGCTTGCTCATGGATCTAGAGGATAACCCTCATCGGTGATTCAACAGAGAATTGATATTCTCCTCATGCTGGAAGAAGAAAGGAAGAAAGAAAAATCAAATTTTGTCACTCATCAACAGATAGTTAAAAAACTGTTTGACAAGCATAAGGCCAGAGAGAAGAATTTTGAAGTAGGAGACTTAGTCCTGAAATGGGATAGAGCAAATGAACTGACCAGAAAACATTCAAAGTTTCAGAATCTATGGCTCGGACCTTTCCAGGTAGCCGAGAAACTTGGGGAAAGAACGCATCGGTTGAAAAATCTAAGGGGGGGACTCGATGCCCTCCCAGTGAATGGCCAAGCCCTAAAACACTATTTTTGTTATAATATATATATGTGTGTGTGTGTGTGTGTGTGTGTGTGTGTGTTTTCATGTTATTCTATGTGTAGGTGCTAGGTAGGATGATTGCAGAGTCCTTTATTTCTGTTTTTATTTTGTGTGGTATTTTTTGTGCAATAAAGTTGTGTTCCACAAGGCATTGGTTGACCTTAATCAATACAGTGTAGCAAACTATGTTCCTGACTCACACTTACATGAAAAACAAGAAACATTGGGAAAAATGTGTTTTTCTTAAAAGAGTTTTGTATCTGACCTTTGCAGATAAATGACCTTGGCAAGTGATGAAGTGTCTTCCTGGTGGTCTGGTAAAACCTAAAGGGAAAGATGACAAGTTGGAAAGGATCACATGTACCTCAAGATAGAGCTAGGAAAAAAATCACCTTAACCATCTCATCTTGCAGATAACAGACATCCTCCTCCCCCACTCGCTCATGGAGTATCTGCCAAAAATAAATCAATTATATCAAATGAGTGCAAAGTAGGAGAGGGTATGCAGATAAATTTGTCCGGGATATGGATGCTCACTAGCAATGGAGCAAGGTCTATGACATCGGGGTGACTCCGTTAGGGCGATGGATGCTTGCTGGTAGTGGATAAATATCGCAACAAGTAAATGATGATAACCAAAAGGCCTGGTTACAGTGAATGCTTTATTCGGCTCTTGTCAAAAGGGGGTGTGGGCCATGGTCAAGAGGAACAAAGGTAGAATAAACATTGAAACTCCATGGGCACGCCCAGATTCACGAACTGAGGGAATTGTAAACACAAGGATAGGAGAGACTGTGATAAAAGAAAAACATGTTAGGTTCTTAACCAACTTCTGCATCAACTAAGCCTAGGGATGGAACATATATTCTTCTTTCACCCAGTAAATCACCATTTGTTTATCGCTCAACATACCCTAAGAGATTTATGAAATTCTATCACTTTTTGGGTACCACTTGTTCTTTTATGTCTGAATTGAGTTTGCTATGGAGGGATGGTTTATTGTGTTTTCATGACTCTTATCGATCAAGTCGGATTTGTTTGAACTTGTTAAATGAAACCTTTATGTCTAAAACAACTTGGCATTCTAACTAAGAATATGCAACTAACATTTTGAACTAATGCACTTGTGTTTGATGTCGACAAAATTTAAGCAGGAAAAGTGGCCACATAGTTACATTAATCGTCGGTCATTGATGCACCATCGGCATCGATAGAAGGCGTAGGTTGTTTGCATGAGTTATTCGCCATGAATATTCAAGAGATAGTCGATCCCCATCGGCGTCGAAAAATTACAAGAGGGATAGACATTGACAAAAGCCATTAAAAAATCACCAATAGTCGATGACCAATGTGATTGCTTGAAGTTGGGGAAATCTAAAAAAGGTTAAAACAATTGATTTTTTCTACGTTAAACATATCATTGATCACCAACCCCTGATACACTTTCGGCATCGAGGAATTTTCCAAAGGTTCAATCCGGGAGCACTTGGGTAGGTTTATCATCGATCGTCGATCCTTGATACTTTGCAGCGTTGACAGGATGGGATCGGGTTTTAGAATGTCTAGTTTAAGGAAAGTCATGATTCTGAATAACAAGAGTAAATGAAGATGTTGGTCTCGAGTGCCACATCTCTTTTTCACGTAGGGGTGTCACACGGCCTAGTTTCGACTTGAGTCATATTAAGGTTCCATGTGTCCTAATCACACCTCCTAGTCATCCTTGCCACATTAGCTTTGTACGACAATATCATTCGACGTAGGATATTTGGCAAGGAGATATCAACGAAAAGTGTTTAAAGAGAAACCACGACCTCTGAATCACCAACTAGACTAGCAAAACGATGGGATGTTTTTGACATTAGATGCGATCGGATTTTGACATATTTTTTAACAGAATAGTTAATGCTTCATCCCGCATTTGTTTCTACCCCGTGCATCAATTGAACAACAACAATTTTAAATCACCAATAGTCAAGGTTACAACCGGTGCCCACGCCGTCAAACTATAATTGAATTTAATTTTAAACATGTTTGAAGATCTGGTGGAAGATTTTATAGAACAACACTCATAACCCAAATTGAATGGTTCATGTGACAAGCTAGGTTCATCCCTGTTTAAATCACTATAATGGCTTTGAACACTTTCATTCTGCACACAATTTCAAATTCTAGAGCATCCAAAGAAGCAAAGCAGGCATCTCGAGACTGGGTCAATTATCAGATTATCAAAACAATGTTAAACAAGAAGCTGAGGTATGTGTTAAAGTTTTTCAATTCAAAGGTCATGATTTTTTATATGCATTTGATTTCTTACACAGTTTCTAACTATGTTCTAGCTACAAGGAAAATACCTCCAAGAAATCCTACGACTAGACACTCGCCAAGAGCACCTAAGCTAAATGAAGTAGAAACAGGTAAAGGTTCTTCTCCTGGTAGTGCGAGGCAGTTGGACTACGCTCCCAGGATGGATCCTGCCATTAAAACCTCAACTAAGAAATATTTTGTTCAACCTCTGCTCTTCAGTGATACAGAAGCAAACACTAGGTCCAAGGTAATTCTCCCACAGTGAGGGGACCTATTCAACAGAATCAGTCGAGAAGAGTACCCGAAGTATATCCCACACAACCACCCCAGATGTAAGGGCACTCGATGACCAGGTGTTCCCAAATATCTTACGGTCATACTTGCACAAGGTAGCCTGAAAAACCCCAGTTTTCCCATGCATAGAGGTTTTGAAGTGGCTAATCGACCATACAGACACACATAAATGCTTAATAAACGATGAGAATGGTGGGTGTGTCAGAGTTTTCCTCCCAACAAAAGTATAGAAGTACTACAAACTCAAATACCCAGAGAAATGGATAAACACAGAATTCATGGTGAAGTTATAGGAATTACACGACACCAACAGGTTGATGGCCTCATGGTGGAAGGAGGAAAAAAAGTTTACAAGCTGGAGAAATGGATGGTATGGGACAATTAACCTGAGGGAGCCATACATATACTTGATGGCTCTCATCTGGTGACTAAATGGAGAGAAGGACTACTCCAATTTTTTGGAAGCATGGATTCCCTTGGCATACACAGTGGTGATCTCTGGAAGAAGCTTCAACTGGGGAGCAATAATTTCCAAGCAATTGAGCATATGTGTACAACAGGATCAGACGTGAAAATAAGGGGAAGCACCTGCTTTCCACATTGCCTCGTACTTGCTCAATGTGATCTATGCGGGAAATGTTTTCGTTGGCATGAATTTAAACTGGCATGTTTTGGAGCTACCAATTCACGTTTACTTCAACATACTATGGGATAACAGGTACAAAAAATCCTACGCACTCATTTGCGATGAATTCATAACCCATATTTATTTTATTGTATTTAAAAAGGAATGCCCGAGACTATCCGCAACATCCAAGAAAATGGTAGTGAAGGTAGGCCACTAGTATTTAGAGGAATGAACCACCTATATCAGGGTGTTCGGGGCCACTGGAGCACTGCATATACTCCCTACTCACGTCCCAAACTAACTCATTCTGGGAGAAATAGGAGGATTGACCTTTTAGAAAAAGTCGATGGTTTTGGGAAAGACCCTCATTTCATTTTTAGAATTGCAAAGAATTATTTATGAACTACCTTAATTGAGAGTCAAGTTTAGGACCAAAGACAAATTTATGGTTTTTCATCAAAGGTGTTGTGTGATTGGATTGAGGAGGAATTACTTCCAACTTTATTTCATTAATGGATGTTGTAACGAGTAAGAGTTTCTGAATCTATTGATAAGTTAGTTGTTTCAATATTTTTTATATTTCTTGTCTCTAATGATGAAAGCAAATCGTTATGTTAAGGTGTGATTAATGATAGAGCTAAGGAAACTATTTTTCTTGCCATCATCTTATTGCATGTGTTTTTCCTTATGATAATTGTATCTCAGTTGATAATTGAAATACCAACAAGTTAACGTATTAGTACTAGGCTTTTCATAGGTGTGAATATATTTGTCTGCATGCTTGAGCAAAAGGGTTATCCCAAGCTCAACCTTCTTCAGTAGTTAAGAACCCCCCTTTTACCAGTTTTTTTATACTAGCACACATATTTCAATCAGACCCATCTAATAAAAGAAAAGACAAAAAGAGAACGTTTAAACTAAAGAAGGAACTTTCATAATAAGATATCCTGTCAATCACTATGTAAAGCCTATCGATAAATTGGCTAGATCGAAATATCTGGAGAACCATTCCACCATCAAACACTGTAGAGTCTAATTGGGCCTTTGTGGAAGGTTTGGTTC